>CM053749.1:50821612-50834744 GCA_028658305.1 Pachyuromys duprasi | reverse complement strand
CAGAGCTTAAGTCTCATCAGGACGGCCTGGATCCTCTTCCCCATAGCCTGGCAAGGCTGCATCATCAGGGGCAAGTGACCAGAGAGCAGTCAACTGAGTCCATGATAGAGGCAGCCCCTGATCCCCTTACTTCAACAGAGGAATGGATACAGAAATAATTTGTTTTTAACTCCTTTGTATTTAGAAATGTTTATTGAAGTATTAGAGTAAAAGTATACAAGAAGGTACTGAGTGTGTAACCTTCTGTAGATTTTAACTTCAACTAAAATACAGGTTACGTTTCCCATATAATGCTTGATTGTATAGAAGATAGGTGAATAAATATATTAATTAAATGGAATCCTGAACATTAAGTGTCCTTACATTTAATTACTGCCTTTCTTTTATATGAATAAGCACAAAGCTTTATATGAAATTTTCTTATATTTAAAGTTTTAATAGGGAAACAGTTATCCTTTAGTATAGGACTGTGCAATTTAGTCTTAAGATAAGGTATAGGATTTAGTAAAGAACAAAACATAACTAGAAAGAGTCAAAGTGAAGAATGGGACAGGATACACCCAGCTCTTTTTTTTGCAGACGATGGAGATATGACAGAATCTCAGATAGCCATGGCTTTAAACTTGTTATATAGCCAAAGGCTGATCATCCTGCCTCTTCTTCCTAAGTATGGAAGCACTGGTATATATCAATACCCACAGTTTATACTCTTCTGCCCTTTAGGCTGAGTCCATGATACTTGAGAATGTTACCTTTCAAGCTTGAGGGAACTTTGTGTATTTACTTTAAAAAAATTTGTGTTTTAGAGTATTATATGACTGGAAAGAAAGATTAAAACAGGGCTGTGAGATTATTCAGAGCACTCCCTATGGACGACCTGCCAACATTAGCGGCAGTACCTCATCACAAAGGATCTACATCACTTACCGAAGAGCCTCTGAAAACATGACTCAGAATACCCTGGCTGTCACAGACATATGCATTATTATTCCCAGTAAAGGAGAAAGTCCACCACACACATTCTGCAAGGTCGACAAGAATCTCAACAATAGTATGGTAAGTTAATTCTTTAGCACTAAAACAATTAGCCACTCACCAGTGAGAAATGCATAATTGTAAAACTTTTCTCAAAAACAAAATAGTGTAACAGATCTGAAAAATGTGTTTTGTAAGGATATTGGATATTTTATTGTTTCCAAAAGTGCTTTACTTGTACTTTCACAAAAAAATGTAGATTTGTCCTCCTCTTCTTCTCTTTCCCTCTCCCCATCTTTCTTTTACTTTAAATAACCTTTCCATATTACTACAAAATCAGTAAATCGTCACCATGTCTGCCTCCCCGCACCCATTATTATGCTGGATTCTACACATACACAGCTCTAAAGGACAGGGCTGTGGTAGTCTTCCCTACTATTTTTTTCACCATCGGTTTTATTGTGAGATGCATGCAAAACTTGTTACAAGATCACCATCATTATAAAAGGTTTTGGTTCCATATTACCATTCTCTATAGTAAAACTCTTCAAGAGCTGAGTGTGTGGTGGGTGCAGGGGTAAAGGGGGCTAAGTTGCTATGATGCTGACTTGGCATGCTCAAGGCCCTGTGTCCATTCCCTGTGCTGCACACACTGCACGTGGTGGAGCATGCCTGTAATTACAGCACTCAGGAATTGAGGCAGGAGGATCAGAAATTCAAGGTCATCCTTGGCTACAAAGCAAGTTCAAAGCCACTCTGAGCTACTTGAGACCTTGCCACAACCCTATCTCCTGCAAGAAAGAGTTGAATATATTTTACCCCATCCTTTGTTTTGCCTCTTTCTAATTAAGGTTTTGTTTTGTTTTGTTTTTGTTTTTCTAGACAGGTTTTCTGTGTGTAAGCCTGGCTGTCCTGTAACTCACTCTGTAGACCAGGCTAGACAGAAGTGCTCATATCTTGCCTTCTGAGTGCTGGGATCACAGGCGTGCGCACTGCACCCAGCTCCAGTTGAGTGTTTACAGCTTCATCACAAGGTTTTTCTTGTTACTGTGTCCAGTGATCAGTTCTTTATCTCAATTATTAACGTTTTGTTATTGATGGTAATTTTTCCATCTACTATAGCAAGAAGAGATAGTGCATTGGCCTATGGACTTGATTCTTCTCTCTTTCTCACCGTTTGTTGGCTGTGTCTCCCAGCTTCCTGTGCAGAATGCCCCGAGACCAGTCCTCAGTGCATAGATCTTCACAACCAACGTTCACTCCTTTATCAATCTAATTATTTTAATACAATGTGTGGGTGACTTGTACATTTCTGTGTCTGACTAGTCCCCTCTAATTTATTTTGTTATCTTACCTAATAGAGTACCTCAGATTTGATATGATCTGTAATGAAATTAGATCATCTTACTGCCACAGTCTTACTTGTCTAAAATGTGGGATTTTTACTCTTAAACTTACTCAGACTAATAAGTCTTGGATAAATATGAACCTTTCTTTTCTACTTATTATGTTATCCTATAAACTCTGTTGACTTTAACTTCAAAACATACCTTGAACTTGATAACCTCTTAACCACTTCAGTGTCATAAGCCTGATCCAAGCCATAATAATCTTTAACAATTTACATTTACTTATGTATTTTTTTGAGATAAGTCTCACTGCGTAAACTGGCCTGAACTCATAGAAATCACCTGCCTCTGCCTCCCATGTGCTGGGATTAAAAGTGTGTGGCACAACTCCTGGTCCTATTTATTAATGTGTGTGTGTGTGTGTGTGATATTTCTATTCAAAACGAGTGTTTTTTTCTTTACTACTCATCTTTGTTCATATAACTTTCTACTTTCTTTTAGTACTTACAAACTACAAACTACAAATAGAGGGTATTAAGTAGAGGTTAGTTCTAGTTTTTCATATTAAAAAATTCCATATTTTAGACCATATTTAGCTAAGCAGTGAATCTTTGATCAACTCTATGCCTTTTGCTGTGAATGTTTGTTAAAATGGTGCTGAAAGAATAAATAATTGACAGTAGACTTGGTGACTTAAAAAATGCAGGGAACCCAGGTTCAGTGCCCAATACCCACATAATGTCTCTCAACAATCTGTAACTGTAGTTCCAAGGCCATCTGACACTCTCTTCTGACCTCTAAGGGTGCCAGGCATGCATATGGTCCACATGTGTGTGTGTGTACACAGGCAAGCCTTCAACACAAATAAATAAATAAATAAATAAATAAATAAATAACTTAAGAAAAAAAGAAATAGAATTATTTGGTCTATCAATATACCATGTCATTTGAAAGATGTTGACAGATTGCTTTGAAAACATGGTGATGATTTATAGCTCTAGTCTATAGGAATGCCCCTTCTTTAGTCCTGTTCCTTGCCAACACTGTTGTCAATGAATGTCTTTTGAGTTAACTATATCATTTTAGCATTTTTTGGCAATTGTGGAGATTGAACAGCTTTTAATGTATACAGCTTCTTCCTGCACATATGGAAAACACATTCCAAGACTTCCAGTGATGCTCATGATTTTAAAAAAGATTTTAGTTTTAATTATGTGTATGTGTTTGGGTATGTTCACATGAGTGTGAGTGCTCACAAAGGTCAGGAGCTTTGGATCCCTTGGAGCTGGAATTACAGGCTTGTGAGCTGCCTGATATAATTGCTAGGAACTTAAGTCTCTGCAAGAGAAGTTCATGCTCTTAACTGCTGAGCCATCTCTCTGATCCTTGCTCTGGATTCTTGAATAACGCTTAACCCTATAGCTACTATGTTTTTTTTCCTATATGTATTTATAATAAAATTTAACTTATGCATAAAGTATGGTAAGAGATTAGCTGCAGTTAACTAGTAATGAAATACAACAAAACAGTGTAACATCACTGCTCTGATATGTTGGAGCCTTTGTTAAGTGTGGTGAGGGTTTCTCAAACACAGGCACTGCTGTTGCTGCTGGGTGAGTAATGGGCAGATAGCAAATACTGCAAGTGTATTCTGGACAGAGGGATGATTCATGTCCTAGGCAGGATGGCGCAGGATAGTGCAAGCCACCAGCACAAATGTCATGCAGGTTAAAACTTCTGAATTGTTGGGGAGAGGTGCTGATGAGGCCCCATCTCTAGTTGAAGATCTTTTGGCAATTGATGGCTGCTGGGGGAATGAGGGTAACTTTTTGCTTTTATTTACTGTTTATGGTTGTTTTAACTGCATGTATGTCTGTGTACCAAGTATATGTGCCTGGTTCCCATGGAGGCCAGACGAGGGCATTGAGTCCCGTGAGACTAGAATTACAGATAGTTGGGAGCTGCCATGTGGATGCTGGGAATTGAATTTGGGTCCTTTAGAAGAGCAACAACCAGTGCTCTTAATTGCTGAATCATCTCTTCAGCCCTGAGACTAAGTGTTCTTGAAGGTGTGGCCACTGGTAGGTTGCCCATGGTCCAGGTGATGCCCATCCCCCCAGGCCAAATAGGGAGCGCTGACTGGAGATGGTTTAAAAAAGACAAATAAGAGGACATGAATTTGGAAGTTAAGGGAGATCTGGGGGAGTTAAAAGGGGAAATCAATATAACCAAATTGACCACAGGCAACGGAACTGTGAAAAGTGAAATGTGTGGATGAAGGAAATCTAGGGAATATAACAATTTTAAATGAAGATTGCTGCATTGGATGGATTTGATATAATTTGTTCTGTCTTCTACTATAAGACATTAAAAAATTCTGGTTTTTAACATTAGAAGCAAGCTGTTGGTATAACTAAATTTTACATAAAATAAGTTGCATTTACTGAGTACCTATTGCAGTATGGTATTCTAAGTGTTTCTTTACCCCTGCCAATGACCTCAGTAGGTATTTTGCCCCCATTTTACGGAGAAGGAAATTTGAGAATAAGAAAAGTGGTTCTTCCCTCATACCAACACCTTCAGTAGCAAGACTCACACCCAGGGTATGAAAGTACAGAAGCAAGCATTGTGCTGCACTGCTGATGCCCTGTTGTGTGGCCTAAAAGTCCTGGATCAAAGCATATGTTCACTCCCAAGATTTGTATCAAGAAAACATTAACTAATTTATATTCCTTTCAATATATAACTTTGTTAAGATTTGAAGTTTTAATTACCAGTTTTCAACTTTAATTTCTCAGTGCATACAAACAAACACTTTATAGAGTTAGGTTATTTAATTGCAATATCAGTGGATCCCTTTGATGGTTAATACAGAGTCATCCTGAGCCATCTCTGTAAGAAACAATTTGACAAGGGGTTACCGACAATATCTAACTTTATCCTAAAAGAATTTGCCTGTAGATATGCCACCCCTAATTAGATGGTCATTTTTTTGCTATAATATAGAAAATGCCTTTGTACATTATTATGCTTTAGCAATACTATGTGGCTGTTGAAGAGATTATAGGAACAGAAGAAAATCATGAGAGCAAATGGAATTGGGGGAGGGTAGGTGCAGGTCCAGGGGTGAAACAAGGTATTATTCTGTAGCTCAGCCTGGCCTAGACCTCACTAGGTAGTAGCCAAATTAACCTCAAATTAGCCTACAAGATGATCCTTGTAGTAGGGTAAGGGTTTTTCTCCCAGCATCAAGATCCTGGAATAATGGCTCTTGAGACTCAAAATATATTTACAAAATACTTAGGCTATACATCTAGGCTCATTCCCTGAGCCCAGCCTAGTTATGAGTTAGCTCATAACTTAATATAAGCCATACTAATCTACATTCTGCCATGGCTGGTTACCTCTACTCGGGTATATCTGTCCTCCTCATGTCCCTGATGACTCTCTCATGCCTGGCTCTATCCTAGAATCCTTTCTGCCTGCCAGATGCCCTACCTTCTATTCTACCCTTTCCTGTAGGCCATAGGTTTTTTTTTTTTTAATTGATAGGCAATGCAATGCATTCATACAATACATAAGATATTCTCTCTATAGATCCTCTTGCTTCATTTTCCCAGTGCTGGGATTACAAGTACAAGCCACTACATTTGTTCACAAATACTTTAAAAACGTTCTATATAGTAATAGTTAGGACAAATAATGTTTTTGAGCCCTTTCATGAATATGGGGTCTAGCATATAACATTTCAGATTTGATCTGGTAGTGATGCTATACAGATACTTGGTATTTTCCTATTTGCAAGTTATATTTTGTGGATGTATTTATGTTTTTGTTTTAGATTGAAGGTAATTGACATTGTCATTAAAACTGTTTCCAAGCCTCATTAACTAATCAAGGTGTTCTAGATAAAGCCATTGAAATTAAAACCAGAATGTGTTTCTTTCTTTCCTGATGAGACAGTAGTCTCTCCATTGCCACAGAGTGTGTATTCTCTTCTTCAAAGAATAAAGAGGCATTGTTAACAGTGTGGTCAGCATATACTGTAGCCAGCCTGCTTGGGTTTGAATCTCACACGTGTAGAATGGGCAAATTCCTTCACTGTTTATGCCTCGGTTTCATGTATAGACTGGGGATAAAATGGTGCTTTTTTAAAACTACATGGGCATTTTTGAAGAATAAATGAATTAGTATTAGAAAGAACTTTTGACAATGCCTACAACAATAGCAAATGGTGTATAAATGTCATATATTATTAATTACTCCTTTAATTACTACTTAATCCTTTTCGTGGTTTTAATATTTGGAGGAGAGCTTTTTAAAAATTGTGTCTAGTTGTTAAATTTGTCTTAAGTTTTCTTTTTTAAAAAAAGGTTATAGGAAGAATGTTAAGTGCTTATTTTCTTACTTTTCAACCAAGAATGGTCATTGATACTTCTTCCCAAGCTTGCGGCTTAGAATAAAGTCTTAATTTTTTGTGACTTACTTTTCTTTTAAAGGGTCAGTTTTTCATGCTATTGTGAAAAGGGGAATTGTCAAATCTTCTGGAAGAAAAGTAAGCAATGACTCTAATAGAATGCTAACAAAATATCAGATTGGGAATAGCTAATTCATATTGGAGAGCTCACAGAGACTCTGTTTTCATTAAGTTACTGCCTTTAAAACTGATTACTGTTTCTTCTTCTCTTCAGTGGGGATCTGCAGTGTACTTATGCTATAAAAAATCAGTGGCAAAGACTAACACTATATCCTATAAAGCAGGTAAGTATCATTTAGGGAGGAAATATTTTATGTAGAAATATATTGTGGGCTCCATAAGGTTAAAGACAAAACCTGCCTGAACCAGGCTGTGTGCCATGTTCAGGTGTGTGTCAGGGCTCCTGTCTCTTGAGTTTCCGTTTTTCTTCAAGTCTTTCGGATGTACATGAAAGACCACTTTGAAAAGAAGGTGGGCTCTTTTTTTTTTTAAGCCTTAGGTTTAAGTAACAACTTGACTACATGCCAATTCTTTCTAATTTTAAACCAGTACAAAGTATGGAAAAATGTTTCTTTAATATTTATATTAATTTAGTCAAATTTAATAATTATACTTAATGAATAGTACTAAAACTAATTTGTAATTTTATAATGCATAGTTGAAGTTTACAATTTTAAGAAACCTCAAAATGTCAAATATATTGATCTCATTTATAAGCTAGCAGATTCAACCTTTTAAAATTAAGAGTCCTTGACTCTTTTCTCCTTTTGACTTTTCAGGGCCCACAATTCACCAGTATTCCTATCTTACTTTACAACTACACTGTTGCATCATGACCTGAGAGACTAGAACACAGTTAACTATGGATCCTCAGGGGACCTCACTGGCTGGCTAGCATGTGATTAGAGAGAGAACCTTAGTTTATCTAGTTCATTTCGCCTTATAGATTACTAGAATCTGAGCCCTGTTTGTTACGAATCAGAGATATTGGCAGTAGAGCCAGATATTCAAATTCCCAATTTATCTTTTTGTTTTTATGGTGCAACCAGTGGTGGTTTCTGCTTGACTTTAAGAAGTCCACAGCCATGAAACCTGTTTTCTATTTCTCTCTCCCTCTTCCTCCCCCTCCTGCTCCCTTTGTTTTGTTTTTTCAAGTCAGGGTTTCCCTGCAAATCCCTGGTGATAGTGGAACTTGAGCTGTAGACCAGGCTGGCCTCAGCCTGGGAGATCTGCCCACCTCTGCCCCCGAGTGCTGGGGCAAAGGTGCACCCTTCCACCACTAGTGCTGTTTTCTGTTTCTAACCTCACAGTGTTCCGTACAGAGCTCTGTTTCTAGGCCATGTTCAGTGGAAGATATTTCTTCCATTTTCATGAGTAGATTACCATGAAACACTGGGTTGCTTGAAACTTCTATCTACATATAAGTTGGGATAACTCTGAGTTTGCGGTGACAGTGTTCTAATGCTATTCTAAATCTGTGTTCACTCTTTTGTGGGTTTCCTTTCACTTATGTAAGAATTTACACTTAGACTCCTATAAGAGATTATATATATGTATATATAAATATATATATGTATTATGTATAAAAAGGTCCTTGAGAAATAGTTATTAAAAATGATAAAGTAGATAGAGAATGCAGAAAACCATACTGAAAATTTTTAATATATGCTTTAAGGTGTATATAGCATTAGTGAATTTTTAGGGGTGTGTGCATTTTTAGAGGGTTCTCTTTTTCTTATACTTTTAACCTAGCCTTTGTGGATGAAGTTTGATAAATGTTGAACAGTTTAATAGTTATAATCCTTGAAGGTTAACATCTGTATAAATCCGACTGACACATTCAGAATTATGTGATGAACATATATGCAACTTTTTTTGACCTTTTAGATGTGTGAAATAAGAAAGTACTTTATTGTCATTGAAAACACTTACATTCAAGAGATGGTGACCTAATTTTTCCCATTGCTGTCACAGGTCTAATTTGCAGATATCCTCAAGAAGATTATGAGTCATTCTCACTACCAGAATCTGTTCCCCTGTTTTGTTTACCAATGGGCGCAACTATTGAATGCTGGCCATCAAATAGCAAATACCCCCTTCCTGTGTTCTCTACATTCGTGTTAACTGGAGCCTCGGCTGAAAAGGCATGGCATATTTTACTGGCTTGCTAATTTCTTGTACATCTCCAAGTCATCAGCTTCTAATAATATTACTGCAAGAAACAGTACTAAAAACCTGACTAAATTGAACCAATAATAAAATGTTTTCCCATTTGGTTGAATTTCCTATATCCAGAGACAGGAGAAGAGTGTTTTCCCATCCTCCCAAATGTTTGGTTTTGTTTTTATTTTTAAATATTAGTGAAGACTTTTCATCATCAAGTGTTGATCCTTCATAGGTTCATTTTCTGTGGTAGAAAAGCTCCTAAATAATGTCAAAGACATTATAAAATATAATGTGATTTAGAAAGTAGGCTTTTTGTTGTTGTTGTTGTTATGGGGAATCACACCTTGACTTGCCAGGTGAGTTAGTGCTCTACTGCTGAGCTACATTCCAGCCCTGGAATTATAGAGTTGTATTTGTAGGGGAGCTTGGAAATCATCTAGACCAGCATATTCTCATTTTGTGGATGGGAAAATCAAGGTACAGAAAAATTTAGTAAATTATTCACAGTTCAAATTTACCTCAGTTTCTTACTAAATAATTTTCAAATAAAAATATTAAAATATTGGTATAATACCTGCTTTTTAATTTTTTGTTGCTGTTGTCATTGTTGCTTTGAAACAGCATCTTTTTTATATAGACCAGTCTGCTCTTGAATTTACTTAGATCCTCTGCCTCCTGAGTGCTGGGATTAACGACGTGAGTCACTGTGCCAAGGCTCAGTTGCTTTCACTCTTTATTTTAAAAATACAGTTTAATCAAAATCCCTATTTTCAGTAATAAAGATACATGAAAATTACTGCACAGCTGGCAAATATATCAAGAAAGCAGTCAGCAGGGATGGTAACAGAAGATTGCAAGTTTGAGGCTGGCCAGCCTGGGAACCCTGCTTTTTTTTTTTTTTTAAAGCAAGATTGATTTTGTGTTCCTAGTCCCTGACACCTTATGTGCCCATCATAAGCATCCACTAAATACCAGCTAATGATGTGCTTTGAATAAGCAATATAAAGTATGCTTATTAAATATATTTCTTGTCTTACAGGTCTATGGTGCTGCTATTCAGTTTTATGAACCATACTCTGAGGAGAACCTTACAGAAAAACAGAGACTTCTTTTGGGCTTAACGTCTCTGGTGGATGGAAAGTCTGATAGTTCTAGAACAATTCACACTAACAAATGCATCTGTCTTCTTTCTCATTGGCCTTTTTTTGATGCATTCAGAAAGTTTCTGACTTTTCTGTATCGTTATTCCATCTCTGGACCTCATGCCCTTCCAATTGAGAAGTAAGTTAGAAGTTTCATGTTTAAAATTTGACACTCCAAGCTGGGCATGGTGGCCCATTTCTATCAGTGGGAAGCAAGCCTGTTCAGCATAGTGAATTCCAGGATAACCAGGGCTATGAAGAAAGACCCTCTCTCAAAAAAATTTGTCAGCTCTTCCCATGGTACATTTATACTAGTAATCAAGTAGATTTTATATGAAAATTGGGTTTCTTGGGAGTTTTTGAAAAAAAACATTTGATTATTTTATTTATATAAGACTTTATTTTTATATTTTTACAGTTTTGCTATTTTAAACAATTTTATTTCTGCCAGCAAATGTCAATTTATTTTGAAATGGGTTATTTGGAATAAATATAAAATACTCTTCTGAAGTTTACAGCTGCTAATTTGGAGAAATACTGAAACTGGGTTTTTTTTTGCAGAACTAGAGATCAAGTCCAGGATCTCTCACATGCCATGGGAGTGCCTTGTCATTGAGCTGCATCCCCAGCTGAAAAGATTAAAACTCTTAAACCACATTTGTAATTTTTATGTATAATTTATGGTATTGTGAGCCTTTAAGATAGTCCTACACTTAGATATGAATTTAAAAGAATTTAAATTTGATTAAGACATCTTATTTTTTGTTTGTATTTTAATGATTTGCTAAGAGCACTAAAAGGGGATAATGTTTCAAGCAGTAAGACACAATGCAAAGGAGCTATGAGTACATCTCTGTAGATTTGACTTCTGTCTTTCAGGGCTCTTAGTCATATTTTGATCTCTGCTACTACCTCTTATGTTTGATCTCTGTCATCTATCTCTTCAGCCTTTAACAGAATTTCCTGACTCTGATGAGAGCTGGGAAGCAACACAGTTATCATAAAGGCAACCAAATACAGCATTGCTCTCACTGCCCCATGCTCTTTACCACTCTCATGTGTAGAATTCAAACCTAGCACTTCTCAAAGTTTTTGGTGTTAGAACCCCTTTAAAATCTTATGAGGACAGAGAGTGAGCTTTTCTTTATTTGTTATGTCTTTCAATACAAACATCTTATTGCAATAGAAATTAAAACTAATTTATAATTTATTTATTTGTATTTATTTAAAAGTTAATAAACTACTTGCATGTTTAAACATCTGTTTGAAAAGTAACTTTTAAAACAAAAGGTTAGTGAGAAGAGTGAGTTTTTACATTTTTTTTAAATGCCTGGGCTAATTGAACCCAGCTGAGTTCTGTTTCATGGTTCTGCATTCAGTCTGTTGCAGTTATTGTTTTGGTTGAGTTGTGTGAAGAAAATCTAGCCTCATACAGACATGTAAACAGAAAAGGGAGAGGCGCTTACATAGTCATTTTAGTGGTTTTTTTTTCTTGGTATTATACCAAAGCTTGGCAAGTGGTCGTTTCTTCCAACTTGTTAGTAATGCAAAATATGAAGCCTAAGCAATAAAGTTTTCTTCTGTGTTCTATTAAAATCTGAAGGTATCTTTTAGTCTTGATTGAACATTGACTCATACATGTTCTTGTAGCATTGGATGTTTGGACAACAATGGTCCGTTGAGGTAACCAAATCTTTAGAATGTAGTCAAATGTCTTCTTCAGTATAAGAAAACCAGTTATTAATATCACTATCTGTCGTATCTGAACACACACCACATTGTGTGTGTTCATGTGCATGTTGGCATGTCCTTGCCATGGAGCATATGTGGAGGTCAGAGGACAACTTGTAGCAGTCAGTTCCTTCTCCCAGTATGTGGGTTCTAGGGATTAAAGGCTTGACATCAAGCACTTTTACTTGCTAGCCCAGAACAGTTTTTGTTTTTTGTTTTTAAATAAAGTTCATTGTGGTGCTAGGAATCGAACCACACATGACAAGTGTCCTTCCTCCTAGCTACATCCCTAGTTTTCAGAAAAGTTTTTGAATATTGGAAAGCTTTTGGGTTCATGGTGTCAAACTCTTACTTTTCAATTGAAAATTTAAATTTAATATTAAGAAGTATTTCTAGGTATTTTCCTTGAAGTAATAGCACTTTGTTAATTTTATGTGGAAAATATCTGTTGAATACACTACATTGGATAAGCTTAATTTGCCTAACATCTCCAAGCAAAATAGCATTCTCTGTGTGGAAAAACAACCAATTCACTTATAACTCAGTCTTATAACTGCTTTTGCAAAATCAAGATGACCACTATACAGTAGTAATGAGTCCTCACCCCTTTATCGCAGAATATTCTGAATGTATGCTCCAGAATCAAGATACAGGACAAATATTTACTATTTCAAATACATTATTTGTACATGCTTTTTCAAGATTTATTTTTTACTTTTATTTTATATGTGTGATTATTTTGCCTGTATGTATGTCTGTATACCATGTGTGTGCCTGGTGTCCTTGGAGGTCTGAAGAGAGTACTAGATCCCTTAGAAATAGAATGATAGCTAGTTATAAATCACTGTGTGTATGTTGGGAATTGAACTGAGTTTTCTGCAAGAATAATAAGTGTTCTTAACTGCTGAGCCATTTTTTCCAGCCCCAATCAGAGACATTCTTAAATGAAATTGACATTTCTTTTCTGTTAGTGTATAACAGTGTAATAGTAAAATATAGCATTCACCAGTTTACCCCTGCCTTGATTCTTGATACGGTATCAGCAGTTCCATTCAAATGCTTTGGCATAATCGTTGCCATTGCCAAATGTGTGAGAAAGGCAAATGGAGTGTCACTGTTAACATACAAAGAGTTTTGATCTTGCAGATCCTCCCTGAATGAAACTAGGCACCTTAAGTGTTTCATGTGTCATACAAAAGTCCTGATTTCCTAACTGCTTCAACACATTTCAGCAGATGTGTGGTTTGTGCTACTCATTCCTCTACTCCCTTTTTTCCTTCCAGATTTTAAAT
>CM053749.1:50766595-50821512 GCA_028658305.1 Pachyuromys duprasi | reverse complement strand
TTTTTTAGTACCTTAGATGATTGTGTCACAAATATGAGGTACTAATTAAAAATAAGTTAAAAAGGTAAGAATTAGCTTCTTTAATAATGTTGATATTACCTGCTTAGGGAGAAGAAAACATGGTTTTGAGACATTGAAAACACAAACATTGTTAAATTTGACCAGCTGATGACATAAAGTTAATTTAGGCAAAGGAATCTTTAATGACACAAACAACTTTTTGGTGTTAATTTGTTTTCCCAGTGCTAGGAGCTTTGGAGTTTCAGTGCACAGGGCCTTACAGAGCTTGAATTTATGGTGGCATGTTAATCATGTAGGAAATTATATTCATTTTGTAGTCAATTGAGCTTCTGTTTTTGTTTTTAAGGCATATTTCTCATTTTATGCATAAAGTTCCTTTTCCATCTCCTCAGAGGCCACGGATTTTAGTTCAGGTAAGGTTCTTTTAATATGAAGGCCATATGACTCCATTAATGACTCCATTGGCATAAGAATAACAACTTTAGACTGATACTGCAGCCAAGGACCATGGATGGAGAGGACCTCAAACTCCTGCTCAGATGTAGCCCATAGACTCAGTCTCCAAGTGGGTTCCCTAGTTAGGGGAGCAGGGATTGTCTCTGACATGAACTCTGGCTGGCTCTTTGATTACTTTCTCCTGGGGGTTGCAGCCTTACCAGGCCACAGAGGATGTCAATACAGCCAGTCCTGATGAGATATGATAGGCTAGGATCAGATAGTGGGGGAGGAGGACCTCCCCTATCAGTGGACTAGGGTAGTGCCATAGGGATAGAAGAAGGAGGGAGAATGGGATTGGGAGGAGACGAGGGAGGGGGCCACAGCTGGGATACAAAGTGAATAAATTATAATTAATAATAACAATAATGAAGAATAACAACTTTTAAGTGGAGACAAGAAGAAAGAACCCTGGAGAAAACTAGATGTTCTTTCATATTGGAATTTGAGTCACAATATTTTATTTACTTCATCCACAGAAGGGGACTTTGTGGTGCACACATGTAATCCCAGCAGTTAGGATGTAGAGCTAGGAGAGTTAAGAGTTTGGTGTCAGCCTGGGCTACATAGTCACTTCCAGGCCAGCCTTGTCTGTAGAGTGAGTCTGTCTCAAGAAAAAAAGAAAAGAACACAAGGAATGACTTTACTCCTAGATTATTTCTAAATATTTGAAAGTTTGTTCCTTTGATGATCGTTTAGTTGGTTAAATGTATTAGAATAGTTATCAGGAATAGTTGTTGTTTATATATTGCAGGAGGGAGGAATATCTGTGTCTTTGATACAACAGGGAAGTTCAAATGACTATCAGTATTTTCAGTTGAATGCATCTCTGCTCTTTTGCTTATATCTTGTTTGAGGTCTTGCTAATTCACATATCCTATTTACTTAATCTATGAAGTGATTCATACAAAGGAAATATTTTCATGTGTTGTCACCATGTATGTTACTGGTTACCACAGCCTTGAAGGTGGTATTATTAGTATTGAAAGTCGTTTGACACACAGATATTTATTTACTGATTAGTAGAAATGTGCATAAATTTGAAAATGCAGGTGAAATTAATTGCATTATTATATTGATTCAAATAAAATTTCTAGAACATACTTTGTGATGGCATTGACAATTGGCCTGCACATCCATTCATTGCTTCATGATACGTAGTGCCAGAGTGCCATATGGCACACTGTGTTTTAAATACATATGGAATGATTTTATAGCAGAAGCTGGCAAATGTTTCCTGTATTACCTAAATATTACTCTTGCAGTTATCTAGTCTCTGTTGCAGGGCTCTGCTGTTATAACACAAAATCAGCTAGAGAGTGTGGGGGAAAGATCACATGGCTATATTCCATTAAGACTGCTTACAAAGCAGTGTTACAGGCCATAAGTGTACTGACCCTAAATGTTGGTATTGAGTAAAAAAATTTAACCTCTTAACATAAATGTATTAAAGTAGAATTAGGGAAAAGTTAAAGACCTATGAGATATGATTCAGAATAAGAAGTTGTTGGAAGAGGCTACCCTTATGCTGATGATCTGAGAAGCTTCCTGGGTAGCATCATTAGTCCATGTCTGTTACCAGAGCATAGTGTTTCAGAGTTCATCTTTATATTTTATCATCTTTATATTTTATCACCTTTATATTTCAAATGCTTTGTTTTAAATCTTCCAGTTATCACCACATGATAATTTGATTCTCAGTCAGCCTGTTTCATCACCTCTTCCACTAAGGCAAGTAAAGCTTCATTTCTGTTTCTCTATGTGTACACATTCCCATATCTGTACATCTGCCAACAGAGTCCAGAAGAGGGTGTTGGGTTTCTTGGAAGTGAGTTATAGGTGAGCTTCCCAACATGGGTGCTGGAACTGAACTCAGGTCCTGTGGAAGACATGGCTGAGTACCACCTAGCCATCTTTTCAGACCTAATAATTTCTCTAAATCTAGTGTGAATATATATGTGTGTGTGTATATATATATATATATGTATATATATGTATAAAATCTTTTCTAGCTAAAATTGTAAATGTTAATTGAAGTACCTTACTGTTTCTTTAGCAGGTTCTTTTTACTTAAATATTAAGGTTACAGTTTTTAAGAAGAAAGAGAAGCTTTTACCATAGTGTTTGGTATTTCTGTGTTTCCTTATTATCAAGAACTTACTATTATATAATTGGGAATACATGTAGATTATGATGCCAACTCATTTTTAGCTTTAATTGTCCTCTAAAATATATCCAAATACATTTTTTTTCAAGACAGGAATTCTCTGTGTAGCCCTAGCTATTCTGGAATTTACTCTGTAAACCAGTCTGGCCTTGAACCCAGAGATCCACCTCCCTCTGTTTCCCAGGTTACTGGGATTAAAGTTGTGTGCCACCATTGCATGGCTCAAATATATTTTAAATTTAATCCAAAAATATTATTAAACAACATATTTCATATTTCTAAAAGTTCAAAGAAGTTACAAAATATGCTTTCCCTACAGTATCATGTCTTGAAATTTAATTAGCTATATAATTTTTCTGTCAGAAGTAGTTTTGGTGTAATTAAACTATTACATTATACATACCTTAGGGAGGCCAGCTAACATCTTTGACATTAATTTTGTAAGAATTACAGATGATTTCATCATTAGCCTTTAGCCCAGAGTGACAAGTGTTCTCTAAGGTCTTATATGAGTAAAAATAAACTGGACATACTGATTACAATGATTCTAAATTGTCAAAAGGACTTCACCGTTGAGATATAATTTCCACATCACAAAATTTACCCAAGTAAAGTCAATGATTTTATTTACAGAATTCTGCAGAATTTAGAATGTATTACTTGTCCTATAAAACCATCCCCGTGTTCTTTACTGCTAACCTTGATTTTGTCTGTTCCTGCACATATGTGTTCAAACACATACAGGATTGCAAATACGTGTATACATGTTTGGACACATACACAGGCACACCCCATATGCACACATAACTTAGACACCTGTTGATTTACTTTACTGTTGTATAGATTTGCCTCTTGTATATTTTATATAAGTGAAATGATACTTTATTTAGTCTTATTTCTGGCTTTCCTCGCTGAGCACATTTATAGGTCATTTGTGATGCAGCACACATTGCTGCTTTGTTCCTTTTACTCCAGCTGACATTCCACTGGACGAGTACAGTGCATTTATTTATCTGTTTGTCTATTAGGAAGTTTCTGTATTTTGGCTACTATGAATAACTTTGCTTTGAACAGTCACAAGTTTTTTGTGGGCAATGTTTTAATATTTTTCAAAAAACCTTATTAGTTTTGCTTCATCATAAAAATTTATCCAGTGAATCCTGTTATTTAGCACTATACAGGCAAAATGTTCATTGATTACTGGATTACATAGTTAGTCCAATATTTTTTCCCTTTCTAGAACATCTACATTTACTGTATTATTAATTTGCCTTGTAAATTTTGTTGCTCTAGATTTCCTAATGTTATTATCATTATAGTAGTGAGGAGTTTCTTTTCATAGATCTAAACTTTAATATTTATATTTACTTAAGGGAGACAGAATTGAAAAGGCATTGTTTCCTGATAATCACAGTGAAAGGAAGACCATAATAATAACCTTCTACTAAAGCCAGGCATGGGGGTGCACACCTTTAAAAATCCCAGGACTTGGGAGGGTGAAGTAGACAGGTCTCTAATCCAAGGTCAGCTGGGTCTACATAATGAGCTCCAGGACAGTCAAGACTATATAGTGAGACCCTTACTCAAAAGAAGCAAGCAAAAATATCCTTCCACTGAAGGATTAGCTTTTAACAAAGCATTCATTTACCTAGGTGAAATTTTTTTGAGGGGACAGTATGCATGTGGCAGATCATTTTATATAAAATGAAGCAGATATGCAGGTGTGTTAGTGAATACCTGTAATCCCAGATGTAGGAGGCCAAGACAAGAAGATCAACAGCTAGAGACCATCCTGAGCTACATAGAAGACCCTGTTCCAATCACAACAACAAAAGAAAAAGGGAAACAACTAAGATAGGCAAAAGACGTCTCATCTTTCATATTGAGTGCAGCGTGGGAAAGTGCGTGACCTTGGGAGCTCATACAGTCCCATTCTTTCCTATTGCTTGTGATGCTGTGCTTTCCCTGTCCAGAAGCTCAATCACATTTTAGAGTTAAATAGACATGACCCTGCTGATCTAGATAACTAGGCATTTAAATTGTTGGTTTTATTTTGTGTTTTTGCTGGGACTGACAGTGGTGGAAAGTTTTCAACACTACTGCAGAATCTTGGCCCTGAAAATGCTGTGACGCTGCTGGTGTTTGCCGTAACGGAGCACAAGATCCTCATCCATTCCCTGCGGCCTTCTGTGCTCACCAGTGTGACGGAGGCGCTGGTGTCGGTAAGTCCCCATTTCTTACAGGCGGCGGTTCAGTTCAAACTTAATTTACTCGTGTAATTTAAAGTCATTTTAATGTTTAGCTACATTTCAGAAAAAAAATGGATTTATGCATTTTGAAGCAGTTTTAATTTCCTGACTCTTAATTTTAGTTACAATTATTTAATTCATTGTCAAACATTAAACTTTAGGTAATAATCTAAAATATAATTTTGTGTATGTTTCAGTGACAAAACGCGTAATATTCTCCCATATTTGTTTATCCAAGATGATTTTCCCTTTCCACTGGCCATGCCCGTATGTTCCTCTTTGCCCGCTGGCTCTGGCAGATGTCCTCAGTGCACCGTGTCCATTCATAGTCGGGATTGATTCAAGATACTTTGACCTTTATGACCCCCCACCAGACGTCAGCTGTGTTGACCTAGATACCAACACCATTTCTCAGTAAGTACACTTGAGATGTACACCTAACGGTGTAATTCATTGTCTCTACATGTGAATTTGCAGTTTATAATTGCTGACTGGTATTCTTTTGAGCTATATATTGTATTTGGAGTTTACGTCTCCTTGACAGCTCTTGCTATATTTAGGATGTTAGACTATATTTAGGATGTTAGGGGTGGTTTACTGGAAAGAAAATACGCTTTTAATCCTCGGGCTTTAAATATTTAAGAAAAATAATCTTATGCTTACTTAAAACTTAGCACAAGGCAGAAATCAAGGCAGAAATAGAAGAAGTTGAGGTCTGGGTGGTTCAGCAGTTAAGAGCACTGGCTGCTCTTGCAGAAGACATGGGCTCCATTCCCAGCACCACACGGCTGCTAACAATTATCCATAACTCCAGTTCCAAGGGATCTGATACCCTCTTCTGGCCACTATGGGCACTGCACATCACGTTGTACACTTACACACATAAAATAAAAATAAATCTTTTCAGATGATAACTGCAAAGCTGATAAAAAACTAGTACCAGGTACCACAATAATATTTTTTAAATTCTTTTTTTGCAAGATAAATACAGGAGAATCACAATTGAATTAAAACACTTCCTGTATTAGTACTTCCATCTTACGTCTAGCTTAACACTATCCAAATACTAGTGCATCATAGCAAAATTAGCATGTAGAATTTTTAAATAATCTGTAAATTTATACATAAATTTCCCTTTTTAAATTCTAGGAACATATCTTTTTAAAAATGTTTCATTATTTCTTTGTATCCACATTTTCAAATTGGTTTTCCATCAGCCAGTAAAGGAGGAAGAAATGGATGCAACAACCTAGCATCCATAGGATCTGTTTAAAATAACCACTGTTTAGTCCATCAGTGAAACCCAAAAGCTAGTTTAGTTTTACACCTAATAAGGAGATATGAAATAGTTTTCCTCTATTTACTTAACTAGTATTGGGGATTGAACCCAGAGCTCATTTGCATTTGCTCTGTCACTGTCATCGTTCCAATTTTTTTTATTATTAATTAATTTATTCACTTTGTATCCCAACTGTAGCCTCCTCCCTCATCTCCTCCCAATTCTACCTTCCCTCCCTCTTCTCCACCCATGTCCCTCTCCCAATCCACTGATATCCTTCCATGTTTTAATAAGAGCATTATACCATAAAGTCTTTCAATTGAACTCCAGAATTTTAGATTGGCTTTCTGTCTTTGCCTTGTATCAAAACCTCCATTACTTGAACCATTAGACAAGTTGGGGAAAATAGATATTTTGTTTGGAAGTATATGCACAATCAGAAAGCTTTTGTTTATAAAAAAAAAAAGATTAACCAATAAAATAACGGGACATAGTTTATACATGAAGGCCATTTTAATATGGGATTGCTAAAATTAAAGATTTTTTTTAATGAGCAACACCGTGGTGTTCTTTAGCAGGAATGTTTCATCCTTGAAACAGTAAACTAGCACTTTGTTTTCTAATTTGATAAATGTTAGGTTACAGTGATTTGTAAAAATGAACTAAGTATGATAAGGCAATATAACTGTTTATTATGATATGTAAATTTTTCTCTCAACACTCTTTTCTTAGCTGGGCATGGTTGCGCATACCTTTCATCTCAAGATGCAAAGGCAGAGCTGTGTGAGTTCAGGGACAGCATGGCTTATGTAATGAGTTTGAGGCCAGCTGGGACTACTTAATGAGACCCTATCTCAATAATAATAACAACAACAATAAATAGGTATTATCTTTATACTTTAATCACTAATTAACTGAAGAGTCAAAATGATGTGAGTTGTTTACAGTTGGCTCCTTC
Source organism: Pachyuromys duprasi (assembly GCA_028658305.1). Taxonomy (NCBI): domain Eukaryota; kingdom Metazoa; phylum Chordata; class Mammalia; order Rodentia; family Muridae; genus Pachyuromys; species Pachyuromys duprasi. The sequence continues at coordinate 50,814,343 of CM053749.1, read as the reverse complement.
TTTAATCTTATCCTTCCAAGCCTTGGGAGAACCCTACAAATGAACTCAAGCTCTCTGCTCTTCTTCATCCAGAGTTTTGAAACTCCAACCTGAAATTTGAAGAAAACCAAATCCCAAGTGTAGAATTTGATTTTTATTTTCCTTTTTCTACCCCAGGTGCATACAATATAGATTAAATTTCTGAATATCAAGAAATTTCTAAAGAAGGGGAAATAAATTAATATTTATAAAGTGTAATATGCATAGAGTCACATATCTAGAATAAGTGACCCCATTTTAGTCTGTGTTCTCAGTGAGAAATTTCACAATTCCTCTGATACATAAGAAGGCACAAGTTTAGGTTTTTAAGCAATTAAAGGGACATGTTGCTTACTCTGTCAGCACTCGGTTTTTAACTGTTGATCTCTCAATGTGACAGTAAGACTTCTGCCACTAATAATGGAGTAACTGTTTGTGCAGTAGTAATAATCTTGTAAGGAAAGAACCATGAGTAAAACTGTGGAAGGCTATCTGATACTAAAAACTCTGGAAAGCTAAGTAAAGCTCCCCTACCTGACCACATTTCACAGAAACAACATCCAGGGTAAGAGGAGGAAATTATGTGAGTAAATGACAATTAGGTTCATTCAACGTTTTCAGTAATACCTTTTCTTCTCTTAGGAAAACTGCTACAGTTAGATTTTTCCACTGTTTAGGTATCTAAGCCCTGGCACGTGAAAGCAACGGGTATAAATCGCCTCATCAAGATTTCTGTGATTAGCATGTTCCTCGTAAAATGTAGATGCTGTCTGGACATAACAACAAATTCTGAAGTATATTTGCATGAGGATTCCACCTTCATGCAAATTAATTTTATATAGTCAATATCCCAATCTGCCTCTGTCAGAGTTTCTCCATTAGCTTAATTATTCTGAATGTGTTTAATTTTTGGTTGATGGCTGTTTTTCTTTCATGTATAAATGTGACAACAATATATCCCCCCAAAGGTCCATATAACAAATGTGTTGATGTTGTCATTTAATCTCAGAACTGGTGACAAAAAGAATGTAGCCTGGAAGATTCTTCCAAAGAAGCCATGTAAAAATCTGATGAATACGCTGAATAATTTACACCAGCAATTGGCAAAATGTAAGTGAATAACTTAATTAAGAAATATAACATATTCTGAGAAAATGACTGACTTTGTCTGAATTATTTTTCTTTTTTTAGCTCTAAAGAAATATAGGGAATGTTTGCATGTCATCCTTGCTCAGGGCCCATCTGCTCTGAATAAATTTCAGTTTTTGTAACTATGTTACTAAAGTGAGTATAACACTTTAACTAAAACTTATTTTGTTTTTAAAGAAAGTGGTAGTTGGATATTATGACTCACACATGTAATCACACCAATTGGGAAACTGAGGCAGGATAAACATCAAAAATTTAAGGCCCCCTGGGCTACATAGTAAGTTCCAGACCAGCTAAGCTACTGGTAAGACGCTATCAAAAAAGAAAAGAAGAGAAGGCTATTTTAGTCTAACATGGCTGACAGAAGCCTGTAACCCACCAGCACCCTGAGGCAGACGCCAACAAGGCTGCTGCAAGATCAAAACCAACCTTTGTACACAAGTTCCAAGCTAGTCAGGACTACACAGCAAGACCCTGTCTCTAAAAAGTCAGTTCATTTAGATAAAGAAAGTGTTTACAGCTAGGCCTGGTGGTGCACACCTTTCATTGCAGCACTTGGAGGCCGAGGCAGAGACAGATCTAGATCGCTAGTTCCAGGCCAGCCTGCTCTACATGGTGTGTTCCAGCCAGCCACATAGTGAGACCCTGTCTCAAAAAACGAAAATGAAAGAAAGGAAGGAAGGAAGGAAGGAAGGGAGGGAAAAAAGAAAGTGTTTACAATCTCTAAGGCAAATAAACATTAAAGCAAAATATTTAGAAGCCAAATGAGTGATTTATAAATTAGTATGTTACAACAGATTTTCATAAGACCGTTTAAGGTGATAAATTTTTTTTATGTTCTTGAGTTTTGCCATTACTGAAATAACATGAAGAAGTAACGGTTGCCAATGGTATATTTTCTTCATATATAAAACAGAAAGCTTTAGAAATCTAAGACAAATTATTTAAAATATGTTAGAAAATGCTTATGTCAGTAAAAGAAGAGTTAGATCCTAATCTCTTCACATAATGTCTATCTTGAAACCATGTGCCATTTTCTAAAACAAAGAAATTAACCAAAATGAAAATTGACTTTAGAATATGAAATGTTTTTAGGAAAAAAGCTTATGTGAGAACAAATCTTGACAGTGGTCCAGAATTACTGATAAGAATTAAGCTTTTATTTCTTGAATTCTTTTAGTATTGTAACAATAGTCCATTCAGTGTCTGTGGTTTAATACTTATTTTGTGAAATATGTCCAATGGTGATGTGGCAATATAGACGGTTCTCGTGTATTTGTTATGAAGTGTAGACATAGGAAATAGCCTACACCTGTGAAGATTCAAGATACTTAGAATGTAGTTTGAAATAGAATAGGTAAAGGTAGTGTTAATAAAGTAATTTTAAAAGCAACTAGCAAATTCCACAGAAGCTCAGAAATACTGGGATTTTTTTTAATGATATAAAATAGAGCAAGGTTAATCTTGTGGATTAGAAAAATTATTTGCATATTTTGTTACCTAAATAGTTTGCTTTCTAGAAGTGCTCTTACTCCTTTGGAAAGCTGCAAAGTCCAATAGCTGTTATAGCAGTATAGAAATAACTCAGTTCAATTAAGTAATCTGTCCAGCTCTAGTGAAGGACAGAATGCAGAAGATACAGCCATGGATACCCAAAGACAAGATTTCTGCCTCTTAAAGAAAATGTGTGTGTGTCCATATGTGTGTGGAGGCCAAAGGTTTGATGTCATGTGTCTCCTTGATTACTCTCCAACCTATCATTTTAAATCTTGTGTGTATGTGTGCTGTGTGTGGGTGACGTGTATAGTATGTGTACTTGCACACATGCTCTGGCCCTGTGTGTGGAGGTTAAAGGACAGCTTTCAATAATTAGTCTTTGCTTTCCACCCTGTTTGAGGAAGGGTCTCTTTTCATTGCCACTGCCCTGCATACTCCAGGATAACTAGGCCATGAGCGTGTGGGTGATTCCCCTTTTCTGCCTCTCGTTGTAGGAGCACTGGGATACTGATGTAGGCTACTGCGTCTGGCTTGCTATGTGTGTTCTAGAATCCAGACTCAGGCTATCAGGTTTGCATTCCAAGGACTTTCGCCCACTGAACCTTCTCCCCAGGCTTGTGAACTACTCTTAAAGCTTAAAGCTTTAATATGTTTAAGTAATGCTGATAATTTAGACAATTAACTCTTCCTTATATTTTAAGAGGTCTTTAAAATTTGAAGCAGTTAGGAACTGTTGTCTTGACCCTTTGAGAGTCAGTGTCCTATTATATCTAAATGGAATGCATTTCTTACCTACAGGACATTCTTTCACATCACTACAATCCAGTTACAGAACTCAGGAAATTAATATTGAAGACTGTAATCTTCAGACCACATTCACGTTTTACCATTTTGTTTTTCTTATTTTTTTTCTTTTTTCCAGTATGCATATAAATGTACTCAGCTGCTGAGTACATGTGGAGGTCTCCTCCGTCACTGAGCACATGTGGAGGCCTCCTCCATCACTGCCCACCTTACTTTTGAACTAAGGTCTCTTCTCAGTGGGCCTGGAGCTTGCTATTGCCCCTGAGTTCTTCCTGTGCCTTTCCCCCTTCCTCCAGCCCTGGGTTTAGATGCAGGCTACTCTGCTGGGCTTTGATGTCAGCTAAGGATCCAGATACACATTCTCAGGTGTGCACAATGAATACTCCACCCACTAAGCCTTCTGTGGCCCAAGTTTTGCCTGTTTTGTAAATAATTTTCTTTATAGCAGGAGGATCTGGTTCCAAATCAGAGGCAGGAAATCTTTTCTGTCTCTCCTAGAACAGTTCTTTAGTTTTTTATTATCTTTGTAATACTGCTCTTAAAGAGGATCCGTATTTGATTCCCAGCATCCATATGGTGGCTCACAATCATCTGTTAGCCCAGTTCTGAGAGATTCAACAGAGCTGGTACATATACATGCGTACAGGCAAAATATACACATAGGAAAATAAATAAATCTTTTTTTGTTCTCAGGATTCATTATTATTATTACTACTACTTACAATTTATTCACTTTGCACCCCAGCTGTGGCACCCTCCCTCATCTCTTTCTGTCCTATCCTCTCCCCTTCCTTTTCCTCCTCTATCCCTTTTCCCTAGTCTACTGATAGGGGAAGTCTTCTCCCCAACTGTCTAGATGTCCCTCAACAGACGAATGGATACAGAAATTGTGGTACATTTACAGCTATTAAAAACAAGGAAATCATGAAATTTGCAGGCAAATAGATAGAGCTAGAAAACGTCCTGAGTAAGGGATCCCAGAAGCAGAGAGACATGGATGGTATATACTCACTTATAAGTGGATATTAGCCATATTATATAGGATAAACATACTAAAATGTATGACCTAAAGAAACAAAATATTTTTTTAATTATAATTACATTGTAAGCTGGTTGCTGTGGCACATGCCTGTAATCCCAGCACTCTGGGAGGCAGAGGCAGGTGGATCTCTGTGAGTTTGAGGCCAGCCTGGTCTACAGAGTTAATCAAGTACACCAGGGCTACACAGAGAAACCCTGTCTTGAAGCATATGTATATATATGTTTACATTTACAAGTGGTTTGTGATATGATTTTTGTCTAAGAATCCTTATGTAAAACCAGGCCATGCTTTGTTGGCAGGAGTACAGACGCAGTGATAGTGTCCTCTGCTGTTTCTCATTAATGTGCTCTCTCAGTTTCCCCTGTTACTGGGGGAGCTCCCTCTGATGTCTGTGAGGCTTCTAGCTGACCCAGAGGGCACAGACGTGGCTCACCCAGGCTCCTTTAACATAAACTTTCTCCCTTTTGGCGCTATCATCGAGTTGTCTAGGAAGAGGCTCTTTGGTTTTTTAATCCTTCTGTTTTTATCCTGCAGGTACTTGTTGTATTTTATGAAGAAAGGAACAAAAAGGACTGTGTGTTGTGTATCCAGTGCTGTGGTTGTTAGGAACATTTTCACTAGTGTGTATACACACACATATTCACACGTACATATATAGTTATGTCAGAGTATGAACTTACTCTGATGATAGATTTACAGGAATAATATCTGTGTAACATACATAAAATGTGCTCAACAGAGCCTTAAAATGATAGAGAGGGCTTTCTTGAGGTTTGCATACTATGAAGTGGTATAAATTAAAGAGTTGTGGTTATATGAACAATTTTGAAAAAAAAAAGATAATGTTGCATTAAAACCAGTTGAGCCTTATTTTTCATAGCCAAAAATCCAAACCCTATATTTCTTCACAGTGCAGCAGAGACCAAGAGATGATGGACTAATGGACTTAGCAATGAATGATTATGATTTTAATTCTGGAAAAAGGCTGCACATGATAGATTTGGAAATCCAGGAGGCATTCTTGTTTTTCATGGCCTCTATTTTAAAAGGTTATAGATCATACTTAAGGCCAATAACACAAGCCCCATCTGAGACAGCGACAGATGCAGCCTCTCTTTTTGCCCTTCAAGGTGAGTGATCATGTAAGTTTATAGCTTTTGTGTTGTTAAGCTTAAACTTGTGACAAATCACTTGTTCTCTGAATTTAACAAGGCACATATCTGCTTTGAGAGGTATGTAAGTGCCAGCTCTATAGGGCAAGTTCTTTGGCACCTTTACTGGAATCCTAATAAAAGATACACTGAAGAAACTAAAAACTACAGAACCTACTGAGCATATCTTATTTCACTTTGTATCACGTATGTGTTGAGGTATTGACAGTTTCAGTTTTCATTCATGGCTGCCAGGACCCCCTGGGCTGGTCACCCCCAGGCTTGAACAGCCCCGTTTGTTTTATTTCAGTCTGCTTTACAAATGCTATTTTCTGTCTGTACTACCATGGAAACTGGGAAGCCCAAGTACAGCTGGTGTCATGCTGTATATTTATTTTCTCTTGTAATATTTAGTAGTTGAATGAGAAATCAACCTAGTAAATATGTGCTCAGTGGCACGCAATGCTGGACGTTTTGTATTTATTAGTAAGCAAAAGAGATTCAACCATGGGAAAAAAAGAGACTTTTTTCATATAGCTCTAGTGAAGAAGATGAACAATTCAAAAGTAATAGAGTGGACAAGTTAGTTAAAACCTTAAATAGTATATATGCAGAGAAAGAGAACACAGGGCAGCGGAGGCGTGCATACAACATGAAAAGTAGTGTACAAAAGCAAAAATTGAGATATATTAGTTTACATATAAACATCAAGACAGTGAGGTAATTTGGGTCAAAGCTTGAACTGACTGTGTGTCCCTTTTCTATTACTTCTCTTATTTCTTCCTCATTTATCCAGGAGCTTAAGTTTTGTTTTTCTGTAAAATAGTGAACAAAATGGGAATATAGATGACATTGTTGATCAAGTTTCTTCCAGCAGAAAAATTTTCTGAATCTGTTCTCATATTACCTATTTATATTGGGTAGCTTTCTTGAGAAGCCGGGACCGATCACATCAAAAATTCTATAACATGATGACCAAAACACAAATGTTCATTCGCTTCATTGAAGAATGTTCTTTTGTCAGCGATAAAGATGCAAGCCTGGCTTTTTTTGATGATTGTGTGGATAAAGTAAGTAGTCTACAATACTGTTTAAAACAATAGCTTATTTTGTGTGAATTTTATAAATTTTGTTGTTTGCTTACTTTTTACTTGTTTGTTTTGTTTTGTTTTGTTTGAGACAGGGTTTCTCTGTGTAGTCCTGGTTGTCTTGGAACTTGTTCTGTAGACCAGGCTAGCCTTGAACTCAGAAAGATCCACCTGCCTCTGCCTTTTTAAGTGCTGGCATTAAAGATGTGCACCACCATCGCCCGATGCACAGAACCTATTTGAAGGGGTTCCCACTATCAAATCTGAGGCAATTCAAGCATCAAATGTCAATAACAAATTAACCTGTTGAATAAATAGCAAATCTATGCAGACAGTCAAAGTCTGAGAAGAAGCAAGATCTTAACATAGTTCTCTGTACCTCCCAACAAAATAAATATGAATTGAACTGTGCAGTCGAAAACTCTGACAAACACCACATTAAAATTAAGTGATCAAAGTTGATATCATTAATAATAGAACAAAATATCACATGTTCCTAGAAGATGATATTTTTGTTTCTTTTCCTGTTGCTAGGATAAATTCTCTGACAAAAACCACTTAAGAGACAAAGGGTTATTTTAGCTCAACTATCATGTCAGGGAAGTCAAGGCATCAGGAGCTTGAGACAGCTGCTCCATAGTCCGAAGACAAAAGCAATGAATGCGTGCATGCACTTTCAGCTTCTTTTACACAGTCCAGCATCCACTGCCTAAGGAATGGTGCCACCCATAGTGGCATGGGTCCTCCCACCTTAATTAATCAAGATAATCACCCACAGACATACCTAGAGCCCATCTTTCAGATGATTCTAGATTCTATGAAGTTGAAAGTTTACACTAACCATCACAATTCCAGCCTCTGTCGATTTGTAAGCCACCCATTTGGATGATGGGAATTGAATTCAGTCCTCTGTAAAAGGAGATGAGCCATTGGCAACCCCATTTTTCAGTATTTTAATACATATTTTAAACATGCCATCTAAAAAATATTGACAAAAATACGAAGACATATTTATAAGTTTTTCACGTGTGTGTGTGTGTGTGTAAGAGAGAGAGAGAGACAGAAACAGAGAGATTTCTCATATGGTACCAGATCTACACTAGTCATATGAATGTACATCTTTTGTGAACAATGCCATGCATTTGTATAATGTTATTTTCATGGCAAGCTAACTGAGTCATGTGAGACCAAATTAGTGGCCAGGACTTAGCCAGTGACATACAGTAGTGAATAAGTTCATTAGCCTACTTGGGAGCACCGAGGAAGTTTGCAAGACTCTAGTTAACACAGTTTAAAAAGAAAAATATTTGCATTGTTTTCTTTTTGACCCATTCAATGTATTTTATTCACAAGACTGTCTTAAACTTAACTGTAATGTCACATTATATTTAATGATGTTGTAAGCTGTACAAGACTTGTAATATTACTCCATCTCTAGAACATCTTGTTCTAAGGAGATCTCTCAGTGCTGGTAATTAATACTTTAGATTGTCCAGGGTTTTCTGTAAGTCACTTGATATTTATGTGATTAGAGTCGTTATAGAGGATGATTTGAACAATTCCTTTTAAAATACAAATTCCAAAATTCCAAGGGGATGAAGAGATGGCTCAGTGGTTAAGAGCACTTGCTTTTTTTTTGCAAAGGACCTGAGTTCATATTTGAACATGCTTTTTTGAAACCTACTTAAAAGGTGTAGATCCTATGAAAGGTTTCTTATATGCATGCATTGAACTGATATACTCGCAGACAATCAAAGCTGAGAAACATGGTGGGGAAGAGCTTAGTAACAGAGCTGGGCAAAAACAAACTAGTGAGACCCAAAGAGTTACTGTGATAAACCAGTTAGTTATTTATATTTATAATTCAGTTTATTGGAAAAAATAAAGTATCCCAAGACCTAGTATATATTTAAGTATAGTGAAGCAGAGGATAAATGTCTCTGGAATTGACTGAGCTGTGAGAGCAGTATTCCTGCCTTTCATATTCTTCTACCCCAGTAAGAACACAGCATAAAAACTCAATAAATCTGTAAGCATTTTTATTGTATGTACACCTCAAGAATTAGGTACATATTACTTCCTTCCACCAACCCATGCCTGTGCTTGAACATATGTGAGACTTCTTCTCTTTTGATCTTATCATATCCAAATGGAAGACATTTTGAAATGAAAAATGAGTAGTGCTGAATAGAAGTGATAAAAACAACATAAAAGAATTATTTGCATTTCATTTGTGACTAATTTAAGAACCATGCGCTTACGCTTCGCATGATTGTATTTAAACTGTGCAGTCTGCCTGCTGTAGGAAGGACTCAGCTTGGGAAGTCTGGAGCAGATAGCCAGCTAAAGGGCTTTTCTTGGTTTTTCAAGTGCTTGTTAGCAGCGTTTCCTGAGCATATCAGTGTCTTCTGGAAGATTATAAAGGGAATATGAAAATATCTTAATTTCATCCTGCTGTGGTATTGGATTCTTTTTCTCCCAATTGAGACAGATATCACTGTACTTTCTAAAGACGGAGAGAGATGTCCAGCTGATGAATGTAGGATTTGTGCCATTGCTGTATTTACACTACAATGCAATTTTTTAAAATGTACAGTTAAAGGACAATGTGCTTTTACCAAGGTATGGAATCTATAGGTCAGAGTTTCACACTGTATTTGATTTTGCTAAGAAATACAGACACATATTGGTTTTCTTTCCTCAAAGTGAACAGTTGATCTACTTTTATCTTCTGTCTACTAAATCATCTGGAAACTCTTTTTTGCTTGTTTGTTTGTTTGTTTGTTTGTTTTTCAAGACAGAGTTTCTATGTGTAGCCTTGGCTATCCTGGACTTGCTTTGTAGACCAGGCTGGCCTCAAACACACAGATCTGCCTGCCTCGCTTCCCTGAGTGCTGGAATTACAGGCGTGCACCATCACCATGCCTGGCTCATCTGGAAACTCTTATGTCAAGTTATTCATTAGAGTTTTTAAATTTTTTTGTTGGAATATTCCATCTTAATTGTTTTAATATGAAATACTACTTTCTAGTCTGCAATCTAGAATTTTCCTCCTCCAGTACCTAGATAATTACATTAACCTCTCACTGGAGTTGAATTTCAGCTCCTGCTTCAATAACTACTTACTTGGTGTATTTCCCTATTAAGGTGAAGCCTGTCTGAAAATACCTTCTCCTCTGCTCCTTGATAGTGAATTTGGATTTGAAATGTATTGCTGCATTGTCTTTTACCGCCCTGTGAGGTATTGGCAAGAAGTCTAATGCTGTCTTGATTTCTGGACGTTTGTGTCAGGTCTCCTTCTCTCTCAGGGCACCTCTTGATATACTGAAGTCTCAGGAATATGGGGATATGCCTTGTGTAGGCATTTTTTTATTCAGTGAATTGAATGTTAATTTAGAAATTCACTTCCTTCACTTCGAGAAATTTTTATTTTTTATCTTGCCTATTGGTCTCTCTTCTGTAAATATGAATTATTTGACTTTTGACCTTCTAGCCTGATCCTCTTACTTTTTAATTTCTCATTTTCTTTCTATTTTTAAAAATATATGTAATGGAGGGCTGGAGAGATGGCTCAGAGGTTAAGAGCACTGTCTGCTCTTCCAGAGGTCTTGAGTTCAAGTCCCAACAGCCCAATACCATCATATAATGAGATATGGTGCCCTCTTCTGGTGTGCCTACATATATGCAAACAGAACACTGTACACATAATAAATAAATCTTTAAAAAAGTATATATATATATATGTAGGGATTAAAGTATAATTACATCATTTCCTCCTTTGCTATTTTCAAACCCTTTCATGTATAGCTCCTGCTTTCTTTCAAATTCATGGTCTCTTTATCTTTAATTGTTGTTGGTTTTGTTGTTGTTGTTGTTCGTGGTGGTGGCGGTGTGTGTGTTCCTAAATACATAATTACAACCTACCCAGTCTACATAATGTCAGTTATATATACATGTTTTCAAGGCTGACCACTTGGTGTTGGATAAGTGGCCGGTCCTTTTTCCTAGGGAACACTGTTTCTCCTGATCTCAGCTCTCCTTAGCTGCCTGTAGTTCTTTGTCATCACTTCTCCATAGTTTCTGGGGATCTGAACTCAGCTCCTCTTGCTTATGCGGCAGGCAGTTTACCCACTGAGCTATCTCCCCAGCTCACATATAACACTTTTTATGTGATATATATAGCACATATCTGAAGCACTCCGTAGCTAAACATCTTGTGTTTTGGCATCCTCTGCTTCTTTTCTCCAGTGCATGGTCAGTGTTTGAACCCTTTCCCACCCCCCCCAGTTCCTTTTGTCTTGGTTTCTTACTTCTAACCTCCTTACTGTCATTCTGGTGGGATTTTAAGAAGCAGTAAAGATATTGTATTTGATTTGATCAAGAAGATTTGATCATATCATTGTTATTTTTCATTAACTATAAAGTAACTATACTTCAGCCAGTGAATTTACTCTCTTTTATTCACCTATTGTTTGGCACATACATTACTTCTAGTTAGTTACTGTTCTAAACCTACAAAGACATTGTTAGTACTGGTAGGTTTTTTTTTTTTTTAACATTTTGTTATTTTCCTAAGATAAGAATACAGTAGAAATGTTTGAAGACATCTTGCTTTCTAAAAATGACCATTCCAGGCTGGGTTTGTAACTTAGTGGTAGATTGCATTTCTGCTCTGTGTAAGACTCTGGTTGAGTCCTCAGCACTATAAAAACAAACAGACCAACACCAAGTGCTAGCGGGCAATAGGCTAGTCTAGCTTATTGCATTCATTGTATCCTTGGTGGGTCAACACAGAAGTCTCCTCCTCAGGCTACAGAAAAGAGCTCAAGCACAGTTTCATTAGAGTTTCATAGAAAAAAAAGGTGGGGGAGGCAAGCAGTCTGTAAATCTTGGCAGCTGTGGGGTGGGGGAGGGGAGGGGAGAGAAGAGAAGAGAGAGAGAAGAGCAAAGCCGTGCCTTATGAGTTGGGATCTGGAAAGGTGGTATGTGCAGCAGTAGAGATTGGCGAGAAGCTGCGTGGCAGAGGGGAGAGAAGACTTCAGAAAGAGGGTCGGAAAGCCTGGAGTGTCAGAGAAGGCAAGCCTAGGATTTTGGCTGGTATCCAAAAGGAAAGGATAGAAAGAAAAGTTAGTTATATTTCCCTGAATTAGAACTCAGGAAAACAGGCTCAGCGGTGCTCCATATGGGAAGCCCCGCACACAGCAGCCTGGAGATCTTTGACAAGCTGAAATAGAAAGTTAATCTCTTCTAAACAAACAGAATTTTAAATAGCCTCCAATAAGTTATATGGAAAAGTGGTGTTCTAACAATAATTATGTTGAGTTTTTCAAAAATTAACACTAATAAATATTTTAATCGGAAAATAATATAAAGAATAATGTAGATTAACTGCTAGTGATGATATCACCCACATTTAATGTGTTAATTGTGGGTGTGCATGTGTGGGAGGAAGAACATGTATAAAAGAATCTGTATAACAAGCATAATCACCCTCCTTTTAAAAAATTAGGACTAGAGAACCAAACATAGTGACACAAACCTTTAATCCCAGTTCTTAAGAGGCAGAGGCAGGCAAATCTTATGAGTTCTAGGCCATCCAGAGCTACATAGTGAGACCCTCTCTCAAAATAAGTATATAAATAAAATAAAAACATAACAGAAACACTCACAAAATTAGAAAGAGGGCCACCACGATGGCTAAGCAGGCTAAGGCACTTTTTCACAATAGTCCAATAGTAAGTGTATTTAGTTAGCCATTCCCCTGTGAATGAATCTGTGCCTAACTGATATGGCTTTTTAATGCATTTTAAAACTCTAGGTGGATACGGACAAGAGTGCTGACGTTCGACTTATAGAGCTGGATGCGTCTTTCAAAAGTGAACACACTGTTTTTGTGACACCCCCTGAGATTCCTCACCTACCCAACGGTGAAGAGCCCCCATTACAGTACAGGTATTCAAGAGACTGTATGCAATTGACAGACGCAATCCATCATCTGGGCATAGCTTTCTAAGGACTGTGGTATTTTCAAAAGTACAGACTTTCCAGACCTCTAATTTTTAGGTGGTAAGCAAGCCTATCCCACATCCATTCTAAAGTTTTGAGGCGTAGACAGAAAAACGTTTTCTTCATAAGCTTTGATAAATCTTTAATTTTATTTAAGTATCCTGTCAATACTGGTTAAATTAATAGCCCAGGCAATACTCGCTTGTAGCACTGTTATTATAGAATTTTGATTTTTACTTTTTACTGAAAGCAATTTCCTCACTCCTACTCCCTCTTTTTTGCCACACACACGTACACATTGATTAATGTAGCTGATTTACAGAGAGATTATGTATATATAATTTAGGTTCGTTATCTGTTGCCTTAATCTGTATGATACACAATTTTAAATTATTCATTTTTGATGACTTTTTATTTTAAGACATGAAATTTTAGGCTTGTTGACACTGACTGTTGTTAATTTAGAAACCCTGTAAGCGACTGCTGGTAAACTGCTCTGTAGACGCCAATGCTGCATTTACCCCACATTCAGATCTAGTGGAGAGACAGAAAAGTCCTGAGGATAGCAAGGAAGAGCAGTGCGAGAGAAGGATTTGTGGTTTTGTTTTCACTGCTTTTTATCTAAGATTGTAGTTTTCTTATATTTTAAATTGTTTTTATTTTTCAATAATACTTTATAGAACTCTTCCATATCTGTAATTCATTGAATCACAGGTGGTTGTTGTTTTTTTTCTTCCAAAAGTGAGGTCCTAAACCTACTAGCTAACCTGATAAGCCAACAAGATAATGTGAGAACCTAGCCCAGTGTGCTGATAGTATGTATCTACAGCAGCTCTTTCTAGTTTTTTAAGAGAGAGTATTAAAATATTAAATAATTTTTCTTGGTTTTTTGAGACAGGGTTTCTCTGTATAGCCCTGGCTGTCATGGAATCACTATGTAGACCAGGCTGACCTCAAACTCACAGAGATCTGCCTGCCTCTGCCTCCTGAGTGCTGGGATTAAAGACATGCACCACCACCATCCAGCAAATATAATCCAAAGCAATAGCATTGGTTGCTGTCTTGTATGAAAGAATATTGTTTAATGACCCCTTTATCACCAGCAACATATGCAAAAACACTAGCTATGTGTTTATATAAACACTAATTTTTTGTCACAGGTTTATTATACAAAAAGCACAATAAAAAGTTTGCCACATTCTCAAATAAAAGTGGACGTATTACATATCCATTTGTTTAATTTTTTCACTTTTACACTTTATTTACCTTATATACCCCTGTAGTTCCCTCCCTCCTCCCATCCCAATTCCTTCCTCCCTGCTCTGCACCCGTGTCCCTCCACAAGACCACTGATAGGGGAGGTCCTCCTTTCCTTCCCTCCAATCCCAGTCCATCAGGTCTCATCAGGAGTAGCTGCATTGTCTTCCTCTCTGGCCCGGCAAGGCTGCTCCCCCTTCAGGGGGAGGTGATCAAAAAGCAGGCCAATCAGTTCATGTCAGAGACAGCCCCTGTTCCTGTTACTATGGAATCCACTTGGACACTGAACTGCCATGGGCCACACCTGTGCAGGGGTACTAGGCTACCTCCATGCCGGGTACCTGGTTGAACCATCAGTCTCAGGAGAGACCCTTGTGCTCAGACCACTTGGTTCTGTTACTCTACTTGTGGAGTTCCTGTCCTCTCCAGATCCCACTATTTCCCACTCCCCTCATAAGATTCCCTGCACCTTGCCCAAATGTTGACCATAAGTCTCAGCATCTGCTTCGATAGTCAGCAGGGCAGAGCCCTTCTGAGGCCCTCCAATAAACACTAATTTTTAAAGGTTTGCTGGAGTTGCTTTGGAATTTGATACCAAGTTCATTAAAATGTGTTTCCTCTTTTATTTCTAGATATATTGAGTCTATATTTATAGAAGTAATACTTATATTTGTTGAGTATATCTTATAATCTCATAGAGAATTATAGTTAAATTCTACATTAATAAAAAAGTTATTTGATCATAATTCTCCTAGCTAGTAGCAATCTTTCTGTGGTTAAAAAGTAATTTCTTTTTCTCTGAAACAGCTACAATGGATTTCCAGTTCTCAGGAACAATTTATTTGAGAGGCCTGAAGGATTTCTACAAACACGAAAGAACAAACTGCCTTCAAAACCAAGCAGTCCTAGCAGCCCCTCTCCCATGTTCAGGAGAACAAAACAGGTGCTTTGAGAACTCTGTGTGCCTAATGGAGTCAAATACTAGACACTGAGTAAATCTGATGCTCCTCTTCCCTTGATACCTTTACTGCCCAGATGACGGGTGCTTGATGCTCTCAATATAGTTTGCAGTAATCTGACTTAAAACTGTACTCTACATATCATACGATACAAATTCAAGAGGAGACTTAAAAATATATTAGTTATCGACAAGCTTTACAAAACATGTGACTTTCTGTGTTCACAATTCAGTTTAATAAGGATGCTACCTTGGCTTTCTTTCCAGGAAATCAAATCAGCCCACAAGGTTGCGAAGAGGTACTCTTCTATCCCTCAGCTGTGGTCCCGGTGTCTGCTTCGTCACTGTTACGGACTGTGGTTTATTTGTCTCCCAGCGTATGTGAAGGTTTGTCATTCCAAAGTCAGGGCTCTGAAAACAGCATATGACGTGCTTAAAAAAATGCAGCTGAAGAAGATGGACCCACCTGATGAGGTGATAACACGCGTTCCCACATGTGTGGCTGTGTTTTAGATGTCTGTGCGGACGCGCTGGTCTCTGTACACCTCTCCCCTTGTGTTACAGGTGTGCTACCGCATCCTCATGCAGCTCTGTGGACAGTATGACCAACCTGTGCTTGCAGTTCGTGTGCTTTTCGAAATGCAGAAGGCTGGTATCGACCCCAATGCAATCACTTATGGGTATTACAATAAGGTAATCAAGGAGGAAAAAGCACTGTTTCTGTCACTGCACATCAGCTTAGTACCAAAAGTAACCAGGGGCTGTTTGCTATTTATTTTAGAGTGTTCAGAATATATTTCATAAATTAGGAGTTTTTCTTTTATATTGTGTTAGACAGTCTAATCTAACTTTCATCTTCTTTAGCTTGATTCAGAAGCTACTATATATCATTTATGAAAATTGTTTTACTAATTATATATTTTTTAAACAAATAGGCTGTCTTGGAAAGTACATGGCCTTCAAGAAGTCGCAGTGGCTACTTTCTTTGGACAAAAGTAAGAAATGTTGTTTTAGGAGTCGCACAATTCAAAAGAACTTTAAAGAAACATCCACACTTACCACAGACAGCTCTCTCAGGTAATTAAAGGATAGTTATAGGCATGCTCATGGTTTACCTTTTTCAAAAATAATTAGTTATAGTTTATATTTTTAGAAAAATTTAAGTACTTTAAAATACTGAATATTTTCTGAATTTTATTGCCAGGCAGTAAATCTAAATAAAAGTTAACTATTAAGCATAGTGCCTGGTACCAGAAGTCTTCTGGATTCGGGTTGTTTTAGAGGTGCAGTGTTCGTTAATGTGTAATGAGCTAGATGGGAGGCAAGAACAAGCTGTTCCTGTTCCATGCAGAACTCACACACAGCCTTATGTTCATTTCATGTAGTGTCTGGGATGTGCCTGAGGCTTGATGTGCTCTACCATGTGAGGTCAGCTGTGGAGGGTTCCACTTGTGGTGTCATGTTGGTTCATAAAAAGTTTTAGGTTTCAGATTTTCAAATTAAGGAAATCCTACCTGTATTAGACAGTTCTTCCTATTTTAGAAGACACTAGATTTCTCTTTCTCAAGTTGTTAAATTATCAACTTTTGGTGATCTTGTTTAATGGTCGTTAATTCACAATAGATTCTCTATTGTAGTTGTGTTTTGCTGAGTTGTTGTGGCATGTTTCACATTGGCTCCATAGCAGGTTATTAGCCCTAACCACAAACTCTGATGTTACCAAACTGGGTTCTTAAGCAGATGGCAGTGGCCAGACGCTGTCAGTCATGAGCTCTTGGATAGTGATCATGGGACACACATTGTGGAACAGGTGCCTTTTAATAAAGTATCCAAAGTATCTGCTGCTGATGATAGAGCTGTACAAGTTTGTGTGTGCTTCTGTATACATTTACTATATGTTTTAAAACTGTACTTGTTAGTCTATGTTTTTAGTTTGTTTTCAATGACAGGTTTAACTGTCACTTTTTGATTTTCTATTAGACACTTGACATTAAATTTAATTGCTATATGAAGCGCTCATCATTATTTATTTAAGAGGTTACAGCATACTTAAGTATTTAGTTTAGTTCATGATAATCCAATCTCTTCGCCATTTTAGGGAATGCCTGTTTTTTTGTTTTGTTTTGTTTTGTTTTTAGGGTAGGGGATCAATTCTGTATATCCTGGGCAAGGGCTCTACCAATGGGCTGTGTTCCCAGCCCCTTGCCATGTTATTTTCTTGGACAGATTTTCTTTTTAAGAAATCTGTATTTCTGAGTTAATAGTGCTACACCAGCGTCAGTTTCCTGAAGTTCACACTCTGCTGTGGTTGTAGAAGGTATGGTTAGAGAAACCAGAAAATGATACCACCAAGAATTTTCTGTAGAATGTTACTTTTTGCAAATTTTGAATCAAACTTTTTTAAAAGAAGAACTTTAAATTTAAGTGCAAAAATCCTATGATATTACTTTCATTAAAATGAGTATGACATTACTTTCATTAAAATATAGTTACTTAAAAATCACACATTCTCACACATTCCCTGCCAGACAGAACCCTAGCTTTTTTGTTTCGTTTTGTTTTTGAGACAGTGTTTCTCCCTGTATGCCTAGCTGTCCTGGAACTCACAGAAATCTGCCTGACTCTGCCTCCCAAGTGCTGGAAAGTAGTGCAGCACTACCTCCTGGCTTTTGCTTTCCTTGAGAATAATTTTGTTGAAGCCAATTCTCGCCGGAGCATGGGGAAGGAAGTCTCTCTGTAGGGTCTTGAGGGAAGAGCTCGCGCCAGGTCGGACGCTGCACGACGTCAGCATGGGCAAAGGAGACCCCAACAAGCCGCGGGGCAAGATGTCCTTGTGTGCCTTCTTCGTGCAGACCTGCCAGGAGGAGCACAAGAAGATGCACCCCGACTCGTCGGTCAACTTCGCTGAATTCCCGAAGAGTGCTCCAAGAGATGGAAGACCATTGTCTGCAATGGAAAAGTCGAAATTTGAAGATTTGGCCACGAGCGACAAAGCTCGTTATGACAGGGAGATGAAGAATTACGTTCCTCCCAAAGGGGATAAGGAAGGGAAGAAAAAAGATCCTAATGCTCCAAAAAGACCACTGTCCACCTTCCTCCTGTTTTGCTCTGAACATTGCCCAAAGATCAAAAGTGAACACCCGGGCCTGTCTATTGGAGATATTGCAAAGAAGCTGGATGAGTTGTGGTCTGAACAATCTGCCAAAGATAAACAACCGTATGAACAGAAGGCAGCCAAACTAAAGGAGAAGTATGAAAAGGATATTGCTGCATACCGCGCCAAGGGTAAAAGTGAATCAGGAAAGAAGGGGCCTGGGAGGCCAACAGGCTCCAAGAAGAATGAACCAGAAGATGAGGAGGAAGAAGAAGATGATGAAGATGAAGAGGAGGAAGATGAGGATGAAGAATAAATGACTGTCCTAAAATGTGTGGAGTGTTTGTGCTTAGGCAACTCTTTTGCTAAGAATGTGAAATTCAAGTGCAGCTCAACATTAGCTTCAGTATAAAAACTGTACAGATTTTTGAATAGCTGATGCGATTCTTTGTAGAAAAAAAACTTTTTAAAAAAAGTTTGTAGCTTTTTCAGGTGCTACAAAGTATAGTTAGATTTAAAGCTTTTGATGTTGAATGTTGCTAAATATTTAATAGTTTCTTTAATTTCTTATGGTAGCAAAACAACAAAACTTCATAGGAATTTGTATTACCAGTAAATTTTTTAGGATGTTGAATTTTTTGTTTTGTTTCTTTTAAATTTGTAATAAAATAACGTATATTAAAAAAAGAATAATTTTGTTGTTGTTGCTGTTTGGAGATAGGATCTCTCTACAGAGCCCTGGCTGTCCTGGAACTTTCTGTGCTACCACACTGTCTGCCTCCCAAGTGCTGGGATTAAAGACATGTGCCACCAGGCCCAACATCTTAAGAGTAATTTTAACACACTGTATTTTTCTCTTTCCGGTATATTCATACTCAGGTGCAGTTCTATAATTATTCAGTTGAGTTTTTAGAAAATTACTTGTCAATGAAGTTAAAGGAACCTGACTTTGTGGCAGAATCATTAGACATTGAGTTTCTTTGACCTATATATGCATGTGTGGTTATGAATTCCTTGCAATTTTATCTTCTCCATTGCTTAGTTAGAGCTCAGGCCAGACATGTGGTGCACACCTTTAATCCCAGGACTCAGGAGGCAGAGGCAGGTGTATTTCTTTGAGACCAGCCTGTTCTACATAGTGAGTTCCAGGCCAGTCAGCGCTGGAACTAGCTTAAAAACAAAACAAAACAAACAAACAAACAAAAAACCCTCAGACTTTTACCTAGAATGATGATGGACTTGAGAGAAGAATATGTAATTTGTCTGGTTCTGGTACCTAAAAAGTAATGTAAATGTATACATTTCCTTGACTGCAATGTGGAATCAAAAGTAAATTACCTAGAAGTAGTCCCCTTCCTACATTAATGGGGGAGGGTTCTGGGTAGCTAACAAAATAGTGCTTTTGATTGGAAATTATCCTGAAGTTAATAAGAAAATCCAGACTCTAATGTGTGGTACCTCATTCTAGTTGGTTTCACTAAAGAAGTTCATCAAAGATGTTGTAGGGATTGGCCAGCAGGCCTCCAGTTGTAAATTGGTGCTCCACCCCTGGGATGTCACCATTCGTCTTTATGGTATGCTGGCACAGTCCTTACCTCATCCCTTCAGCGGACAAGTCAGGCCCCTATTGCAGTGCCGTCACTCAGGACAGGAGCCAGGAGTGTTCATTCAAGGTGTTGTGTTGGCCTAGGGACTTCTGCAGTTGACCAGTCTTCTATCTGATCATTGAGTCTGTCTCAGGTATAAGTTCAAGAAAAGCTTATAATAAGCAGTGTAGTATTTGTTCTGTTTTTGCTCAGGTGGCCGATCTGATCTTGGATATAATTCATTATCTAAGGAAAATGTTAGAAGACAGGCTACATCTACTGAAGACATTCAAGGAGAAAAGGACAAAAAAGGGGGTGATTCTAGTTCCTGTAGGTATTGATCGTTAAGTTGATTTTGTGTAAATTATGAACTTACATGCATAGAAAATACAAATAACTTTAAGTATAAAAGTACTAGTTTTACCTTCTATTTTCCTGTTCTGATTATCTTTCTTCTCATTGACTTCTCTTTACCATCTAATACTTTCACCCAAAAGAGTTCTGTAGTGTGTGTGATGGCTCAGTGGTAAAACAGTCTCCAAGCAAATCCTATTAAAGTGTTAAAATACTCATAGTAGAAATGTCTTTTTTTTTTAAGAGAGCTCTTTTTCTGAAGATAAATGCTACTTGTCCTAGTTAGGTCTGTTCTTGCTGTTATAAGACACCATGACCGAGAGCGATGTGGGGAGGAAAGGGTTTACTTGGCTTCTGTATCTCAAGTCACTGTCTACTGAGGGAAGCCAAGGCAGAGCAAACGGTGGGAAGCTGGAGGCAGGAGGGACGCAGAGGCCATGGAGAAGTGCGGCTACTGGTCAGCTCCTCATGGCCTCTCAGGCTTCTCTCTTATAAAACCCAGGACCACCGTTCCAGGGTGGCTCAACCCAAAATGGCTTGGGCCCTCACCCATCAACCACTAGTTAGGAAAATGCCCCACAGGCTTATCTCCAGCCTGATCTTATGGAGACATTTTTTCAGTTGAGGCTCCCTCCCCTCTGATGACTCTTGTGTCAAGTGGACATACTATCGGGTACAATACTTTTACTTACAGTTTCTTAGTGTGATGAGCACCACCCATGCTTGAATACCAGGGGAAGGCAGACATAAGTGGATCTTTGTCAGTTCAAGGCCAGCCCGAGCTACCAAGCAAGTCCAGGACAACCAGAGCTACACAGAGAGATCCTGTCTCAAATAAATAAACAAACAAATAAACAAACAAATAAACAAAGTTTCTTAGTGAATTTTTTATTTATATTTCCCCTTTCCTTCCCACTCCAAAATCTGTCTTTTACATCCAAAGAGGAAAATACAAAATTCTATATGAGCCATAAATATGACCAGTTCTTAGTAATTTGATCCACAACTGATGGCCTTTAAGTGGAATGACAAGTGTGTAAAGAAGCAGTTAGTGCATTCTATTCTTTTTTTAATAATTTATTTAATTTTATGTGCATTAGTGTGAAAGTGTCAGATCCCTTGGAACTGGAGTTGCAGACAGTTGTGAGCTGCCACGTGGGTGCTGGGAACTGAACCCGGGTCCTTTAGAAAAGCCGAGAGTACTCTTAACCACTGAGCCGACTCTCCAGCCCCAGTTAGTGTATTCTTATCACCAATTTTCAGTTTGAAATATGTAAAACTAAAAGCTTTTTATACATCCTGCAACATATACAAGCTTGATTTTGCTAACATTTTTATCTTCACCTTTATAGCGTCAGAGAATGAGAGTACAAAAGGAAGTGCTGATTGCCTTCCTACTCTCAGTTACCAAAGTTCTTCCAGCATAGTTCGCCTCAATGGTACAAATAACAACAGCGCTGATAAAGTATCTGGAGAACGTGAGGGTAAGTTGACTAGTACACATTTGCTATGTGCAGATGAATTATATCTGTGTCTACTAAATATGTATTTTTTACATGTTTTTTAATTATATTTTATTTTGTATATGTGCTACAGCCATGTGTGTAGGTCAGAGGACAACTTGTGGGAGACAGTTTTCTTCAGGTGGTCTAGTTTGTCTATCTAGTTTGTCTTTGAATAAACAGGAACTACATTAGATTATAAAAACACATGGTTCATTTAAAAGTTGGCTATGTGTCCTCTCAGATTCACTACTCCCTCTTTTTGCACAATTTCCCATCTGAACGTCCCAACAGTCCAAATTCAAAGGCAGCACTTAGACTGCAGGTATGTCCTTATAACTCATTATAATGAAAGCTTGAGCAAATATGCTATCAAATACAAAACCCAAGTTCCTCAGTTTTACTAGGAGAGGAAACACAAATATATTCTAATAGATAATTCTAGTGCATTAATATATTTAAAAAGTAAATATTTACTGGGATCAGCAAGATGGCACAGGGGTAAGGATATCTGCTACTTAGTGAAAACATGGCTCAAAAAAAAAGCCAACGTTTTTATTTTTAAAGGTTTTTTTTGGTTTGTTTGTTTGGTCGGTTGGTTTGCTTTTGTATTTGAGACAGGGTTTCTCTGTGTAGCCTTGGTTGTCCTGGAACTCACTCTTTAGATCAGCTTGACCTCAAACTCACAGAGATCTGCCTGCCTCTGCCTCCCTGAGTGCTGAAATTACAGGAATGTGCCACCATGCCCAGCTTAAAAAATATTTCTGTGTTACAATACAGAAATTACTGTATTAAAACAAAGGTAAAGTTACTTAATGTATCTGTATAGTCAAAAAAGATTTGAAGATTTAAAAATAATTTTTATTTATGGATACAATTAATAAAGTTAACATTGGTTTGATTTGATGTTTAGGACTTGTTTTCCATTGTAGTAAGGAGATGGCTTAGACACTCAAGTTCATCTAGCATAGTTACAGTTGTATAGCTGTTACTTAGTATAAATTTATTACTGTTAAAATGTAAATCTTAATTTACCAATTAAACTTTTCTTTTCTAAGTGCACTCTAGTGGCCAGAAACAAAGCCTTTCTCATTAGACAAATCTGAATTGGTTACTGAAGAACAAATAACTTGGGCTGAATAGTTTATCTCTCTGCATGTCTGCTCTATCTGCTAGTGTTGGAATGTTTATAGCAACAATGACAACAATAAAGTAGGGCTGCTGAGTACCAGGCAGCCAGTGAGCACCTGCTGTTTTCATTCCCATTACTAGTATTTTAAATATTTGAGATGACATATTTGCCCAGTACATTTTCATAGCTGAAAGCACATTTCTTGTTTTCCAGAAAGTACACCTGAGTTGCTCTTAATGCCATCTCTTGAGGATACAAATGAAGCACAAAACATGCAAAGCAGATGCTTCAGGAAAAGACATAAAAGTGATGATGAATCCCACTTGCAGCAGCAAATGGCCTGGGGAAATAGGAACCGTAATCTTAGCGGTAGGGTACTGATGGGGTTTATGTTGAATAGAATTAACCAGGAAGCAAACCCTGGAGATATGGTTGAAAAATTAGGAGCTGATGCGAAAATCCTTTCAAATGTTATTTCAAAAAGCACAAGACCAAATAGTCTTGATATTGGAAAGCCACCCATAAGATCAAAAAGAGATAGCCTCGAGAAGGAGTCTAGTGACGACGACACACCTTTTGACGGTTCTAACTGCTTGGATAAAGTGGATTCTCCTGTTATTTTTGACTTAGAAGATTTAGATAATGAAACAGATGGATCAAAAGTGGGATGTGTCTCTGCACAAAATCCCAAGAGGCTTCAGCGCATAAACAGCAGCTTTTCAGTAAAACCTTCTGAAAAAACAGATGTTGTCACAGGATTTGACCCTCTCTCTCTTTTGGTTGCTGAGACTGAACAGCAGCAGAAAGTGGAAGAAGAAGAGGATGAAGATGATAGCAAAAGCATCTCCACACCATCTGCTAGGCGCAATTTAGCTGAAGAAATTGAGCTGTACATGAATAACATGAGCAGTCCTTTAGCAAGTCGCACACCAAGCGTTGATTTACAGCGAGCATGCGATGATAAGTTAACCAATAAGAAAAGCCCAACTTTGGTCAAGGCCTGCAGAAGATCAAGCCTGCCTCCTAATTCTCCCAGGCCAGTGAAACTCACCAAATCTAAAAGTTACACCAAAAATGAGGAGAGACCAAGGGACAGACTGTGGTCTTCGCCAGCCTTCTCACCCACGTGTCCGTTTAGGGAGGGGTCTCAAGAAACACTAGCCCATTCATCACCTTCATTCAACTTAGACACACTGCTGGTACCTAAACTCGATGTTCTACGGCACAGTGTGTTCTCTGCTGGGAAAGGAGTTGCAGAGAAAGCAAGCAAATGGTACTCAAGGTTCACAATGTATACCACATCATCAAAGGTAGGTTTGTTGGTAGTCCTACCTTTTTTTTTTTCTAAGCTACCTCTACCACTTCTGCTACTAAAAGCTTACTTATGAGTACACCTGTCTTAACCATTCTCCTTAAATATAGCTTATAAAAGACAATGAGGGTTTTTTAATTTTTTTATTGTTTATTACAATGTATTCACTTTGTATCCCAGCTGTGGCCCCCTCCCTCCTTCCCTCTTCTCCTCCTATGCCCCTCCCCTAGCCCACTGATAATGGAGGCCATCCTCCCCTTCTGTCTGACCCTGGGCTATCAGATCTCATCAGGACTGGCTGCATTGTTTTCTTTTCTGGTCTGCCACGGCTGCACCCCCTTGGGGGGACAACGAGATTTTTTTAAAGATTTTTTAATTGCTGTGTATGTGTGCCTGTGTGAGTAAATGTGAACCATCTATATGCAAGTACAGAGGCTAGAAAAGGGTATAGGGTTCCTAGAAACTGTAGTTGCAGACAGTTGTAAGCTGCCATGTGGATGCTGGGAACCAAACCCAGGTCCTCTGTAAGAGCAGTAAGTGCTCTTAACCATTGAGCCATCTTTCTAGCCCCAAGACAATTTTTTTTTTAAACCTGAGTGTAAACCTGTTACATGAAAGATCTGAATTTAAGTATTTCCGGCAGAATATACATTTTTCTCAGTGTCTAGTATGTCTCTAAAAATTACTAACCAGGAGTATGCTATCTCCTCTTGGTTAGGATGAAGTATCTTATGACAGACTTGTATTTCTCCCAAGAACAAAAAAATGTAGATGAAGTATAGAAAGTAAGTGTTTATAATCACAATTTATGCCACAATTAGGGAACAGAAAGACAAGATCTCAGCCATCCTGATATATAGAGAGAGTTCCAGGACATCCAGGACTACACTGAGAAAAACCTGTCTTTAAAAACCATAAATAAATAATCCAGAAAGAGATTTCATAAAGGAACTAAATCAATAGTCATTTTCCCCAGAAGGCATTTTTTGTTCATTGTGAGCATAGAATATAAGGTTGCTGTCTTTGAAATGAAGAGAAAGGGGAAACAAAACTTAAAAGTTTGAGGGCTTCAGGTACTCAGCAGGTTTTGTCACCTGGCCTTTGGAAAGCCAGTGCTGCCACTTGCCTGTGCTATTCAGTGTCCAATTAGAATTATTATATTTAATTCATCCAGCGGAGTAGCTGCGTTGCTCATCATAAGAGATCAGTAACAAAAAGGATCTTCACATGCTCTTCCTCACCATTTTGTATCTTACAGTATTAGAGAAAGGCATGTCTTCTGGGCCTCTCCATAGTGTTAGTGTACTAGGTTTTAGCAGCAAATCCATTCCAGCATTCCAGTTTTACTCAGCCTGAAAATCCCTTCATCAATACTAAGCTAAAAGGGCTACCAGGCATCTCCCTTTCCTTCTAACCTGGCCATCTTTAGATAAATACTTTAGCCAGCCAGTCGGAGTCTCAGCACCTTTTCTAACTGCTCAAGCTTTCATTCTAAATATAGAGCATCTATTCAGTGGGTCCATACTGATAAACTCAGCCCAATCCTGGTTTTAGGTTCTTTCTGTTATCCCACACCCTTACAATACATTCCCACACATTCCCCAGACTTCCACTTGCATGAATTATTTCTTTAGAGGTTTAGCTTACCTCTTCATTGACCAAACATTCTATCTCATGTCTAGGACCTGCTTAGACTATGTCTAGTTACAACTAGAGACCACAGTTGGTGGGTATTGGAGATATAGCATCATTGTCTTGCCTGCCATCTCCTTCAAGGAAAGTGATTGCTGGTTCTAAAGACAATGCAGGGTATTCCCTTAGAGAAGGTTGGAGAGGGCAATACTACAAGGGATGAGGAAGCACATTTTCCAAATACTGATGCTTCATGAGACAGGTAAAGAAAATGCCTCTGAAAAAGAATTCTTAGGAGTTCTAAGGAGAGCTAGCATCCATGAGCTGCCAAAAGGGAGGAGCTTTGTTGAATAGGTTCCTCAATCCTGATAGGCATATCCCTAGGGCTGAGGATTAAGCTCAGTGATTAGGGCTCAGGATAAACCTCTTGCTTAGCATGCATGAGGCCCTAAATTCAATTGGCAAGCCATAGGTAGACTGTAAAACCTAGATTTGATTTGGCTCAATCTGTGATTAAAGTACAATAGTCAGTTTTTATTTAGCACAAGAAAAAATATATTATTTTTGAAGAAATAAGATACCTGGAAATAGGTAATGGAAACAAATCCACAAATGATCCTGATACTTGTATTAGCAAGAGACATTTAGGTAATTTTCAAATATTCAAAGAAATAAAGGAAAAGTAACAGAAATTATACAGATGGAAAGTTTTACAAGGTAATTAGGACCTTTTGGAGAAAAAAAGGATCTAGTATAAACCATAAAATTGAAAAATATATTTAGAATACAATAGATAAGTTTGATAACAGCTAAAACAAATTGAAAGATTAGAGATGCCACTCAAAAATATCTACACTGGCTGGGCAGTCGTGACGCACACCCTTAACCCCAGCAGCTCAGGAGACAGAAGCAGGCAGATCTCTGTGAGTTCAAGGCCAGCCAGGTCTACAGAGTTAGTTTCACAACAGCCAGAGCTACACAGAGAAACCCTGTCTCAAAAAAAAAAAAATTGCACTGAATCAGAGATAGAAAAAACAATTTTAAATAAAGAAAGAGGGCTGAGAAGATATATAGATATCTCAGTTGCTAAAGTGCTTGCCTTATAGTCACAAAGGCCTGAGTCTGATCCCTAACATTCACATTAGAAACAACCAGATGTAGCAGCACACTTGTAATCCCAGTGCTGGGGGTTCAGTCAGGCAGATGTCTGGGGCTTGCCATCAGCCAACTAACCGAGTTTATATGGTATGTTCCAAGCAAGCAAGGCTTTCAGTTTGCTTTCTGTTTCTGTGATAAAGACCATGACCAAAAGCAACTTAGAGAGGAAAGCGTTTATTTGGCTTGCATGTTCCAATTACAGCCCATCTTTGAGGGAAGTCAGGGCACGAACCACAAAGGAAAATATTTTTACTGGCTTGTTCTGCATGAGTTGCTCTGCCTGCTTTCTCTCATAACACTCAGGACACCTGCCTACAGCTGGCACCACCCGCAGTAGCCTGGGCTCTCCCACATCATTCATTGCCTACAGATTTGCCTACAAGCCAGTTTGATTGGAGGCATTTCCTAAATCGAGGTCCTCCTTCCCCGATAACTCTAGTTTGTGTCACGTTGAGGGATGAGGGAACAAAAAACAAAACAACCACAAAACCCAGCACAAAGACCCAGTCTTGAAACAAACATAACAGCAAAATAGGCAAACAACCACAACACTCACAGCTTTAGGCAGGATATGGTACTTCTAACCTCTTCCGGCACCTGCACTCATGTGTACATACCATACATACAATTTTTTTTAAAAAATTATTTCTTGACACCTGGGAAACAATACTCAAGGCTGTTCTCTAGCCCCTGTATACACTAATCTACATGTCTAGCAAAAAAAAAAAATTTTAACTTCTGGTGATAGTTTGGATCCACTGTGATAAGACTATTGTAGCCTATCCTACACATCCTTACTATAAACTCCAGAAAATATATAAAAACAACTGAGGATTCTGCAAAGTAGATAAGAACTGATAGAGTTCAAGGGAGGACCCCCACAGAAATGAGTTTTCTATTTTTTCTTCCCCGTACCTCCTTGGCCAAAAGGCAGTCATAGTGGGCCATTGTAGCTCTAAAAACTAAAATCACAGGAGAAACTTTTTTTTTTTAATGTTTTGAGACAGCATTCTTTGTAATAGCCCTGGCTATCCTGGACTTGTTTTGTAGACTAGGATAGCCTCGAACTCACAGAGCTCTGCCTGCCTCTGCCTCCCAAGAACCGGGAGTAAAGGTGTCCATCACCATGCCTGGCTAAAAACCCATATTTGATGCACAAAAGAATCAGGAAAGAGGTCCCTGTGGGCTAAGGAGTTTGAAGGGAATCCTATCCGTGTCTCAGCATAACCCTTGATTTACACACATAAGGAGTAGATACAGACTAACAGAGCAGACTGAGTTAAACCTCTACCTACAAAAAACAGAGCCCAAATACAACTTAATATCCATATTCCTCAAAGTAGTCTAACAGTCCTCGCACTATACCAAGCTAACTTTCACAATCGCCATGGTGAAATTAAAATGATAATAAAATATAAATGAGCATGGTGACGTGTGCCCCATGGTCCCAGCACTGGGGATTAAAAGTCAGAGGACTCTGGAGGTTAAAGTCATCCTCAGCTACATTATGCAGTGATTTCAGTGTTAGCCGGGGCTGTGTGAGATCTAAAGATGCAAAGAACCAGAAAGGTTACCTTTTAGTTGCAGTGATCAGGAGTCAGAGGAAGCATTATCTTTGGGCCTAGACTAAGGGAAGTTGTCTTCTGACCTCCACAAAAACCCCTTCTGTAGATATCATAAGCAGACTGCTAGCAACCAAAGCCAGCTATAAGAAAACAACTGAAGTGATATTGGTAACCTTGTAACCAAAACAGACAAAACCAGAAACAGAAGCAGGGGCGTAAATAACTCAGTGGTAAGTGCTTGCTCAGCATAAAAGGAATTCAGCATATGGATTCAAGAACATAATACAGAGAAATAGCAAAAAAAAAAAAAAAAAAGTATACAAATGCACAGATCTAAGGCTGACTAGATGCCTTAGAAGAGAAGCACTCACTACTTTTGCAGAAGATCTGGGTTCGGTTCCTAGTTGCCATAATGGTAGCTCACAGCTCTCTATAACTCTAGTTCCAAGGGGTCCAATGCCCATTTTGGCCTCTGTAAGCACTATGCATACATGGCAAACATACATACATGTAAGCAAAGCACTGTATAAACTGAAAAAATAAGTCAGTCTTTTTAAAAGTACACAGAGCCTTAGTATCTTGTTGGCTAAAATGGAAGGTGTAAATAAGACAGATATAGTTGTTTTTCAAAAGGATTGAAGAAAGTGATTGTTGTAGAAAAATACTTGAAGCAGTAATACTGTAACTTACCAAATTTGGAAAAAATGTAAAAGAATAAACTTAAAACCACATCTGGGCCATTGAGATCGCTCACTGCCAGTGAAGGCACTTGCACAAGCCTGGTAACTTGAGTTCAATTCTGAGAACCCGTATAAAGGTGGAGGAGAGAACTAATTGCAGAGTTTCTCTCTGACCTGCACGCATTCTACAGACCTCCAGAATAATAATAGATCATTTCTAAAAATTCATGTATACATATCATAAGCAGAATGCTGACAACCAAAGGCAACTATTAGAAAAAAAACAACTCATTTTTTAAATCCTCTCTTTCTTTTTTATGTTTCTTTCTCCATGCAGCCCTCACTGTCCTGGACCTCACTCTGTAGACCAGACTGAACTCAACCCAAAGACTCTGCCTCCTCTGCCTCCTGAGTGCTGGGATTACAGGCTTGTGCCACCACCACTCAGCTTAATTCTTAAAAAGTATTAAAGGAAATTTACTAAAGGAATAAAGATCTAAATGGCCATGTATTTTTGTCATAAAATCATGAAGGGAAGAATTCGGCGAGAAATCATCATTAGCATGTTGAAAGAAAAGACATGCCAATGCAAAGTCTGTGTCCAGTGAAAATAGTTTACCCAGGTTTACAGTTACAGATAAAGGAAAGTAACTAATAGAAAACAGACATGCCCTGTAAGCTGTGCTCAAGGGAGTTTGAGCTGGGGAATTTACTAAAAAGAAACGCTGGCTCTTCGGGAAGGAAAAGGAAACATTTTAAGTAGATGTCAGCGTGAAGGCTGCCTTTTTCCTCCTTAGCTTCTTAAAGCTCTTATAAAACTCAGCACAAACATTTTGACGTTGTAGGTCCTCAATGTATAACTTCAGTAACTTAGTTCAGTCGAGGCAGGTTGTAGGATGACTCAGAAGGTTGAAGCACTCTCTGTCAAGCGTAAGGACCTGAGTTCAATCCCTGGGACCTTCATGATAAAAGGGTGGATTGACTCCCTCAGGTTATCTTCTGACCTCCACACTTTTGCTGTGGAGTATGTAAATAACCCCCTCCCCCGCAAAATAAATAAATGTAAATTTTTTATTCAGTTTAAAAGTTTTATTTATCTGAGTTCTAAAATCTTAATAGGAAATGTTCCTGAATTTTTGAAGTCAGTCTTTGTGAAATTTATTTTCTGAATGTCATAGCATATAAGTTATATCTCAGTAAGATTTTTTTAATGAAAGCATTATTTTCTGACCACAGCAGGATTCAACTAAAATTATTAATAAGTGTGGTGTCAAAATCCAAAGTTATAATTAATTCATGAATCAAAAATAAAGATCACTGTACTGGAGCGATGGCT
This sequence comes from Pachyuromys duprasi, assembly GCA_028658305.1. Classification (NCBI taxonomy): domain Eukaryota; kingdom Metazoa; phylum Chordata; class Mammalia; order Rodentia; family Muridae; genus Pachyuromys; species Pachyuromys duprasi. The sequence goes on along the minus strand of CM053749.1, from coordinate 50,784,022 downwards.
CAGTGGTTAAGAATACTGGCTGCTCTTAGAGAGAACCTCAGGTTCATAGCAGCTATCGGTGACACACGCTCCAGAGGACCAGTGCCCTCTTCTGGCCTCCATGGGTACTGAATGCACACTGTGCACAGACATACTTGCAAGCAAACAGCTATACACATAAATATAAAGTATTTTTAAATAAGTGAGTTTTTAAAAGCCAGCTGCAGTGGCTCATGGTTGTCAGTTACAGCAATAGGGAGTCAGATCCCTGGGGCTTGATGGCCATCTAGTCTAGCCTACTTAGCAAACTCCAGGACAGTGAGAGACCCTGTCTCAAGGAAGAGTGGACAGCTGCTGAAGAACAACACTTAAGGTTTTCCTCTGGGCTGTGCACACAGCTACGCAAGATGCTAAAGGCAATGCACAGGCACCTAGACCTAGACCTCACCACAGTGCACACACACATGCAGAGAGTTAATCTCCAACATCTTTACCCAGCATAGCATGCCTTTGTAAAATTGGGTTTTTTTCTTGCAGAAGTTGTAGTGTTGATCATCTGGGTGGATGGTGGTAGGTAGTTGTTTCTGTCTGAGAAGTGACTTTTAAATAGTAATTAAATGTGAAGGAAATTAAGCTTATAATTATGTTCTTAGGATCAAAGTTCTGATCGTACCAGTCTTTCTTCAGTGGGAGCCCAGGATTCTGAATCTACCTCTTTGACAGATGAAGATGTTTGCCATGAATTGGAAGGAGCCACTTCCTCCCAAGAAGGCAGTGCCACTTCAGGGACCAAGGGAGCCGATGTGAGCCGGGCCAGCCTGGGAAGCTCCGCCTCCTTAGAAGGTTTGCCCAGTTTCTGTCATGCTGCTTATTTGCAGTATCTTTTTTCTTTCTGACTTAATTTTTTAATCCTAAAAGATTTGCATGATAAACAAACAAATAAAAATGGGGCTGGGACCAAAAAACAGGGCGCTTTCAGAGAAGTCTGGCTTCTGCCCCCATCCCTTCATGCTATTTGCCTCTGTTCTAGAAGGAACTGGTTTTCTCTCTTCTTGTTTATCTTTTCACTTAAAAGTGTAAACACGGGTCCTTTTATATATCGTTACTATTTTGAAACTTAAAAGGTGACAGGCACTAAATCCTTTTTCACCTGTTGTTTCTTTTACTTAAGAAAGTGGTACCCAAGGGCTGGAGAGATGGCTCAGCAGTTAAGATCACTGGCTGCTCTTCCAGAGGACCGGGGTTCAATTCCCAGCACCTACATGGCAGCTCACAACTGTCTGTAACTCCAAGATCTGACACCCTCACACAGACATACATGTAGGCTAAACATCAATGCACATAAAATAAATATAAATTAATTAATTAAAAAAAAGAAAGTGGTATCTGATGGAAGGGGAGAAGGACCTCCCCTATCAGTGGACTTGGAGAGGGGCATGGGAGGAGATAAGGAAAGGAGGGTGGGATTGGGAGGGAGTGAGGGAGGGGCCTACGGCTAGGATGCAAAGTGAATAAACTGTAATTAATATAAAAAATAAAAATTTAAAAAAGAAAGTGGTGCCCATATCTCCACTGGTGAATGCCCCTCACCCATTTTCCCAGTGGACTTAGTTCATCGTGTGGCTATATCAGCTTATTTTAGCCACTGCCTATTGCTGAGCATTAACTTTCCAGTTTGTATAATGCGGTACAACACATGTGCCAATGTATCCTTATGAAATAATTCCCAAATTGTCCTTGAAATGGTATTTCCAAGTAACTTTCACAGATGCATGCTATTTTGCATTTTTAGTAGCTATATGTGAGAATGCTTATTTTTCCATGGTCTTGTCAGTATGACAAAATAATGTTGGAGGTGTTGAGATGGCTCAGTGGGCTGTTAACAGAGAAAGTCTGTCTCGGCTTAGGGCCCGGGGTTGGGGGTTGTGGGGACAAGGGAATGAAGAGAAAGGAAAAAGACTTTCCCATTGTTGATTTGGTTTTTCTAATTTACTTTTGGCATGCTTAGAGAACAAGTTAGTGTTTTATCAGAATTTATGAAGGAAATGATTCTTATATTGCTCCTCCTTAGTTTTCATGCTTTGCTCTTTATTTTTGCAATCAGGATCCCTGTCAAAGTTTGCCTTACCTGGAAAGTCAGAAACTACATCTTCTGTCAACACCAGTAATGCAGATATCTTCCAGAACTATGCAATGGAGGTACTACTGTTCTCACAAGAGCACCTTGTGCACTGCTTTAGAAAATTTACACTTATTTTTTGTTGGTGGTTGTTGGAGGAGTGATAAAAGTTGAATATGCATCCTCTGAAATTGCAGAAAATGTATTACATCCAACGTTTTTGATACCTGTTATCTCAAGTCATTGATGTCATGCTGATTTATTAGAACAGTTCCATGCTTATTGGAGATTTATCAACATATAAAACATTTTCATTTTCAACATTTGTATTTATAGCTTGTTATGCATATGTTCTCTTTGAACACTTATTTTGCATCATGAACATGTCCAGTTTTATTGTGCAAACAAATTTGAAGAAGGTGAAGAAACAGTTTGGCTTTGTTGTCAACTTCCATCATGGGTTTCATTCTTTGTTTGTTTGAAGATTTCTCTTTTTCTTACAATGGAAAAATTACACTTTTTTTTTTGAAAAATTACTTTTATACTTTAAAAAAAAACTCCAAGTTCTTCTGAAAAATATTGCTTCCCAATATCTTGTTAAATGTGGTTGCTATTTCACACTAATTTACCTGAAGTAATTTGGGTTCCATTGGAAAATAAATAATGAGCACTGATGTGAAGCTTATGCTTCTGTGGCTTTAGGGATTTATGTTTTATGAACTGCAACAGCAGGGTGTACAGAACATACTGGCTTGGTCATTTTGCACAGCATATGACTGTACATGCTGAAATCTTTTGATGAATGCCTTGGAATCTTTGTGAGCTATAATTTTCCAGTGAGTTTCTTAACTAAAATGTGTTTTAATTTGTATTATAGGCAGATTAGCTTACCTACTAAATGTTCTCTTCCTTAGGTTCTCATCTCAAGTTGTTCTCGGTGTAGAACTTGTGATTGTCTCGTCCATGATGAGGAAATCATGGCTGGCTGGACAGCAGATGATTCAAATCTCAATACTACATGCCCATTTTGTGGCAATCTTTTCTTACCCTTTCTGAATGTTGAAATCAGAGATTTGAGACGACCTGGAAGGTAATAGCATGCCCTTTTCCCCTTTATGCTTAAGGATATTGTTTCCTAAAATACCTCTTTTCTCAAAATGTCTTTTATTTATATTCTAGATACTTCTTGAAGTCCAGCTCATCAACAGAAACTATGCACTTAGCATCCTCCTTCTCAAGTCGAACAAGGCAGCCTTGCATTTCAGCATCGGCCTCTGGTCTTGACACATCTGCTCTCTCTGTTCAAGAGAATTTTGACCTGAATAAGTAAGTATGGTTGTGGAGATCTCTCACTATATATATGTGTATATATTACACATGCTGTAGACATGTGACAGAAAAAAATGTGACCATTGTAAGGTATAAGTTTCTGTGAAAATGTACATTCCTGTAGTCTCACAACTCAAGTAGTAGAAAAAGGATGTTTAAGGATGATCGAGTTTATATAAAAGACCTTACTTCAAATGGATAAACAAATGGACAGATTGACGGATGGATGGACGGATGGATGGATGGACAGATGGATGGACAGATGGATGGACAGAATAGAGTTGTATGAAAAAGTTCATCTTAAACTTATTTTTTTTAGAGATTGTATTTATTTGTATGTGTGTGGGTGTTTTGCATACATGTGTGTTTGGAGACCAGAAGAGGGTGTCAAGTCTTCTGAATCTGGAAATAAGGATGGTTATGAACCACCATGTGGGTGCTGCAAACTGAACCCAGGTCTTCTGCAAAAGCAGCAAATGCTCTTAACTCTCCATCTCTCCAGCCCCTCATCTTAACTCTTTATTCCTAATTAAAGTGATTTTAAAGTGCTCTAGTGGCATAACTATTTAAGTCCAAATGTTTTCATGTTAAACTCTGAACCTCCAACGTTAATAATATTGCTTACATGTATTTTACTTTTTTGTTTGTTTTGAGATAAGGTTTTGTCAAGACAAGATCTGACTGACCTTTAACTTGCTATGTAATTAAAAATGACCTTGACCTCTTTACCCTCCTGCCTCTCCCTCTCAGGTTCTGGTATTACAGATTTTTGCCACCATACTCAGCTGTTTTATAAGTATTTAAAGATGAAAAAAATGTCTGTAGTATACTTGAAGTTTATAGTGACCAGCTTTTCTGTATCTCTTCAGGAATTAATAACAACTTCTATTTTAGAATGTTTAATTTTGTTTATGAATATATAGTAGTGTAAGAAAACTTTTGGAGCTGATGTAGAACTATAAAATTAAAGCACATATAGCAATCTAGTATAAGAATATATATTTAAATGTAGAAACTTGACTCTTTTTTACAAAAGTGCCAGATTCATCAAATGTAGCCAGATAGGTGCATCCATGTTGTCAGCTGCATATACAGAAAAATAAAATACCTATGTAGTACTAGCAAGGCTAGAGCAACCTATTTGCTCATAAATACTTTGACTGTAAAACCCAAAAAGTGTGTGTGCACCTTCTCTCATTTTATATCTCTTGTGTTTCACTGTCTCTATCTGCAACTCCTGAAAGAGTATGTATCCATTTTCTCTACTGTGTATATTCCAGGGTTAGTCATGATGCTATGAAAGATCTACTCATTACAAATTTTGAATAAATGAAATGAATCTTGAATATTGAAAGTTTGTTTTATATAAACCAAATTTGGCCCAATTACCACACTGCTTAAAATATATCTTATTTCCTAGTTGATGACTCAGTAGTACATTTCTTTTGATTTATTTTCTATAATCAGCTCTGATTCTAAAAAGAACAACATGGTTCTTCTAGATGAGATGAGATAAGATAAGAAAGCCTAGGCACTGATAGAATTTTTTTTTTTTTATGTGCAAGCAAATCTAAACTGCAGGAAAATCCCTGTGCCCGAAGTATTCAGATTCCTGCTCACAGATCAAAAACTGTTGTGTCGAAATGCCCACTGTTCCCAATGGCCAGGAGCGTTAGTACGTGTGGCCCTTTGGATAAGGACGATCCTGGAGGACAGAAGCTCATTCCTACAGGCAGCCTGCCAACAACTTTACAAGGAGCTACAGTATGTACATCAGTGTTTTCTTCATTTGTAAATTGATCATTTACACGACTCTGTTTCCTTGGTCCTGAAAAACAGTATTAGCTTCAATTCTATTTTTGTCACAGAGTCCCTTTCCATGATATAGTTCTAGCACCTTTCCACTCACAGAAATCACAAGCATTTTTAGGTATGTTTTAAATTTAAAATTATATGCATCCTCAAATTTGTCATTGTATGATTTTATTCAACAGGATTCTTTAGGGTTAGAATGGCATCTTCCAAGTCCAGACCCTGTCACTGTTCCATACCTTAGTCCCTTAGTGGTGTGGAAGGAACTTGAGAGCTTACTGGAAAATGAAGGTGACCATGCAATAACAGTGGCAGACTTTGTGGACCATCATCCAATTGTCTTTTGGAACTTGGTGTGGTATTTTAGACGGCTCGACTTGCCCAGTAACTTGCCTGGATTGATTCTTTCTTCTGAGCATTGTAACAAGTATTCGAAGGTATGAGAGTAAAGTTAAGAGGCAATGCTACTGTCATCCCCATACTGTCTGCACATGGCTGCAGATACAAAGTACGGTTTATGTTTGTCCTTGCTGTTCTCGTTACCATTGGAGTCATCACCTTTGCAGACTGGCAGCAGCACAGTCATGGTTTCAGCCTTCTTAAAGTGACACAAAATGTGATGAGTCTTTGTTATCACTTGAAGAATAGTACTGAAGTTCCTCTTATAGTAAAGGTTTGTGAGTTAATCTCCCCCCCCAGACTACTTTCAAAACTAAGAAAGATCAGTACTTTTTAGGAGAGTGTCTAATTCATACTACAAGTGTGCACTACCATTGTCTTCACTCCCTTACTCTGAGTTTTGTTATGATTACTTATTTATTTAATAGTGCTGAGGATCAACCCCAGGGCTTCACACATACTAGGCAAGGACTCTGCCACCGAGATCATCCTCAGCGATTTATATTTACATTTCTGTGCGTTTTCATCTACTGCAGTCCCAGGACAACCTCAGGAGTCAGCACTTGCCTTCTATCTTGTTTTGAAGCAGGGTCTTTTTATTGCTTTTCTGCTGTGTACTCCAAGCTTGCCAGTCCACAAGATCCTAGAAACTGTCCTGTTCCAACCATCTCCTCACGGCACTGGGGTTGCAGACATTGGCATTACTGGGCCCAGCTTTTTCGCGGGTTCTCGTGATTTGAACTCAGGCCCTCACACTTGTGCATCAGGCACTTAACTCACTGAGTCACCTACCCTACCCTGATGCGTTGTTCTATAAGGGCGTTTTTACCTTTTCTTATGCTGCACCACTGAAGTGCAGTCTGTAAGCTCAGGAACTTTTTGTCTTCTCCCTTGTACATGTGTGTCTGTGACCATGCATGTACTTTCAATTTTTTTTTCGGTACATCATAGCAGTATGTAGATGAGTGACAGAAATACTAATTTTGGCCTAATTTTCTTGTCTTGGCAAGGGTCTTGAACTGAAAAATAGTGAGTAAAGGGAACAGGCCTGCTAGATTTATTTTTCTGTGGATTTTTTTTTAAGATTGATTGATTGATTGACTCATTTATTTATTTATTATATACTGTTCTGCCTGTATATATGCCTGCACGTTAGAAGAGGGAACCATATTTCATTACAGATGGTTGTGAGCCTCCATGTGGTTGCTGGGAATTGAACTCAGGACCTCTGGAAGAGCAACCAGTGCTCTTAACTTCTGAGGCATCTCTCCAGCCCTTCCTGTGCATTCTTGAGTTATGGGCAGGGCCGAGGTTAGCCTTGTGTGGTGTCCTTGCTCACTTGACTCAGGTGCCTTGTTAGATCTGCTGCTTAGAGCCAGCAGCCTCTCACCTCTGCCAGTCTTCCTTCACTGGGTATCAAATGTGCAAAAATGAGTAATTTTCAGTTCTTTTTTTTCTCTCCTATATGTCTGTCTTTAAATTTTTATAAGGCTTATGCTATCTAGTTTATATCAACTTGACACAAGCTGCAATCTTTTGCAAAGAGAGAACCTCCATTGACAAAATGTCCTCATCAGATTGGCCTTTGGGCAAGCCTGTGAAGCATTTTCTTAGTTAGTGATGGATGTTGGAAACCAGCACCATATGGGTGGTGCCACTCCTGGGCAGGGTGCTAGAGGAAAGCAGGCTGAGCAGTGTTCCTCCATGGTAGCTGCACTAGCTCCTACCTTGGATTCTTTCCTGACTCTCCTCAGTGCGGGAGTGTAACCTGAAAGTTGTAAGCTGAAAACCCTTTTCTCCCCAAGTTGCTTTTAGTCATATTGTTTTATCACAGCATGGAAACCCTAAGACAGGCTTTGTTAAATATTTTTACAACACAGATTCCCCGCCACTGTATGTCTGAAGATAGCAAATACGTTTTAATACAGATGTTATGGGACAACATGAAATTACATCAGGATCCAGGACAACCCTTGTACATCCTCTGGAATGCCCACAGTAAGTGCTGTCATGCATGCTGACTTCAGGAGAGTAATCTCTGTGTGCTTTAAAGCCTCCGCTGTGTATAGTTGACTTCTCTATCACTGCGCTTTTGTCTTACAGGTCAGAACCGCACTCTTCTGTTTGAGAGTGAGTATGAACTGATGTTAGCTGCCTTCTTCGGAGCTGAGCTCTTGGTGGTTCTGTTTGGGAGGGCTGCTCTACATGTGAAGGGCGTGCTGGGGCTGTATACAGTTCAGCTTGGAGAACATGGCTTGTTCCAATTTCTTCTTTTACTTATTTTGTTGTTGTTGTTCCTGTCCCTGACTGCTGATGTAAACTTTCTTTTGGGGACTATACTAAGGAAAACTATGTGTTTGAGGCCTAATTTTATCATTAATTGTCTTACTTTCCTGTTTTGTTTCTTTTATCTTTAAACTTCTATTCCTTTGTCTATTGCCCTTAATTTATTTTTAATGCTTTGTAACTTCTTTAGCAGTTGTTAGTTGCTGTTTATTTCTCCATTCTACACTGAATATTTCCTTCATCAGCTCTTTTGTTCTTTTACAGCTCAAAAGTATCCAATGGTCCATTTGTTACAAAAAGGTGATAACTCATTTAACCAGGAACTGTTGAAAAGTATGGTGAAAAGCATTAAAATGAATGATGTCTATGGACCCATGAGTCAGATTTTAGAGACACTGAATAAATGTCCACATTTTAAAAGACAGCGGTAAGTTTTAAAATGAATGGGCTGTTTCACTAATGAGATGCAGCCTGTTTGCTTCATCATTTTTATACTATTCTATGCTTATGTCACATAAAAGGGTGTATCGAGAACATAAAAGCTCAAAAGATTCTAATATCTTCTCCATGTCTTTTTGTCCACAGGAGTTTATATAGAGAAATATTATTTCTCTCGCTCGTGGCACTGGGAAGAGAAAACATTGATATAGGTAACTCAGCATCATAAATAATATAGTTATACAATCTATTGTAGATTTTAAAGGGTTTTCATTGGTAGTCTTTATTGTATCATTGCATTAACTTGTTAGAAAAATTATTTTTAGTTTTAGCGTCTCTTTAAGATGTGTTATTTTTATGATGACTGTGTGTATCTGTTATGTAGGTTTGTCTGTGTGTAGGTTTGTGCATGTTAGTACCTGTAGGGTCCAGAAAAAGATATTGGATCACCTACACCTGGATTTATGGGCTGTTGTAAGCCACCCAACATTGTTTCTGGGTACTGGGAACTGAACTCAGATCTTCTACAAGAACAGTAGGCATTCTTAACCAGCTCCACCTTTGTTTCTGTCTGTTTGTTTAGCTAATATAAAAGGTACTTTAGTCGTGGATTGTATAATGATGGTAAATAATATGCTAAAAGCTCTTAGGCCTCACAGTATAGTTCCTATGAGATTGGTACTATTACAGTTGTGTATTACCTAAGATACTGAGGATCCAGGAAGCTAAGCAACTTAACCTCAGTATCACCTTAAATAAAAGAGCTGTAAAGCTAGGTATGATGGCCCACACCTTTAGTCCAAAACACAGAGGCAGAGGCAGAGATCTCTGTAAGTCTGAGACCAGTCAGGTCTACATAGTGAGTTCTAAAACAGTCAGAGCTATATAGGGAGACTGTCTCAAAAAAAAAAAAAAAAAAGCCAGGTGAGGTGGTACATACCTTTAATCCCATCACTCAGGAGGCAGAGCCAGGTAGATCTCTGTGAGTTCAAGATCAGCCTGGGCTACAGAGCAGACTATAGTCCTGGGCTACAGCCAGGACTCTGTTGAACAGAGAAACCCTGTCTCAAAAAAAAACCAAAAAAACAACAACAATAAAAGCTGTATTGTAACCAGTTTTAAGGTCTAGTCTCAGGCTTTTGGTATTGTTTCATAACACTTAAGAACATTACATTTGCTTAGAAAAAAAAGAAAGGGGCAAATTTAATTTAGGAGCTCCCAAACTGCTATTATTGGATGTGTCTTCTTCTAGTTAATATGTTTGTTTTGAGGTAAAGTCTCACTATATTGCCCAGGTTGGGCATGAACTCCTGGGCAATCAATCATTCTGCCTCATTCTCCCAACTAAGAGGGACCAGAAATGTGAGTACTACATCAAGCTAGCTTGACCTCTTGAGTTTTTTTTTTTTTCTAAACCATAAGGAAAAAGCAGTAGCCAAAGGGAGGGGACTAGTGGAGGAGTTCACTTAAATGGCTGCCACTGAGACCTGGATGCTTAAGGGGCCATGTGTTTAGTACACACTTGTACACCGATCTTTGAAAAGAAAATTGCTTGTGCCAGCCCTTCATTTGTCTTTTAAAATGGTACAACCATTTATTAATGCCAACAGATTCATGCTAGTGTGTAGTGGGCATGTGTGAAATGACTGGTTTCTCCGTCAAACCAGGTAGACATGAGCAGAAAGCAAGAGCTGTCCCTGAGATGCTGGTTTCTGAAGGATGAGAGAGAGAACAGTGATACGAAGGACCTAGAAGCTTAAGTACAAACACTCCTACCTGGGTGTCTCGGGGGCTTATCAGGAACCATCTGAACAGAAGTGATTTATGACACTGGTTGTGGTTGGCATCATGCCATGAGATTGTTTAATTTAGCATCAGAGCTAAGTATGAATGAAGTCATAAGCATCTTATAGAATGAAATCATTAGATGACTGGGTTTTTGGATTTTTGAGACAGGGTTTCTGTGTGCAGCCTGGGCTGTTTCAGACCTCACTTTGTAGAGCAGGCTGGTCTTGATCTCAGAGATCTACCTGCCTCTGCCTTCCAAGTACTGGGATTAAAGGCAAGTACCGCCACTGGCAGATGAGTATAATATTTTAAATTAACACTTTAAGAACAGACTAATTTAGTTAGAAAAAATAAATTTGCTTATAAAGAAGATAGGAATTTACAACTCACTTAGTCAAGTTATTTTAAGGCCTTAAAAAACTTTAGCTATTGGGGCTAGTGAGATGGCTCAGTGATTAAAGGCATATGACCACCAAGCCTGATGACCTGAATTTGGGCCTCAGAAAACACATAGTAGGAGAGAACCAAGTCCTGCAAGTTGTTCTACAACCTATATACCTTTACCATAACACATGTGCATGCATACACACATACAAACACAAGAAGCTAAATGAATATAAGTTTAAAGTTTAAAGCTGTTTAGATATTAATTGGAGTCATGTAGAGGTCATGTTTAAAATCTTTGTTTAAAAAATAAGTGTAAGAGCTGGCATGATACTCAGTAGGTAAAAGCACTTGGCATGCCAAACATCATAACCTGAGTTTGATACCTTGTTTCCACTCTAGAAGAGACTGCTGACTCCCAAAAGATATCTTCTGACTGTACATGTGCACATCCTAACACACATACACACACATACACCAATGATAATAAAGTTTTTAAAAGAATGATCTAAGTCAATGTAGCCAGGGCTGGCGAGACAGCTCCGCGGTGAAGAACACTGCTGCTCTCCCAGAGAACTAGAGTTCAGTCCCCAGCACCCATGTCAGACAGCAGACAACCACATGTGACTCCAGCTCCAGGGGGTCCATTGCCCTCTTCTGGCTCCCATGATCACACACACATACACACACAGTCACACCACATAACACAACATATACACATAAATAAAAAAAAAATAAATCTTTATGTGAGCCACCTGGGATCTGAACTCATATCCTCTTGATGAGCAACAGGCACTTTTAATAACTGAGCTGTCTCTCCAGCCTCACAACCCTTCAAAATAAAATAAATATTTTAAAAGAAAGAAAACTGCAATCAGGGAACACTGTATTTTGGAAATTGCTAGTCACCTGAAATAAAGTTGGGAAACTTTGGATGAGTTGCAAAGAAATATAAACATTGAAAATCAAGAAATAAGGTGGGTGGTGGTGGCCCATGCCATTTAATCCCAGCACTTGGGAGGCAGAAGCAGGTGAATCTCTGTGAGTTCAAGGTCAGCCTGGTCTACAGAGTTGAGTTCCAGGACAGCCAGTGCTGCACAGAGAAACCTTATCTTGAAAAAGCAAAGGGAGAGGAGGGGAGGGAGAGAGAGGAGAAGGAAAGAAAATCAAGAAATAGATGATAGAGAGGAGGGCTAGAGGAGACAAAACTGGGTTGGGTCTATAATTTCATTTGTAAAAAAATATGTTTTATGTATTGAGCTACCCTTGGCAATAAGAAAAACTTTTATATTGCAAGCAGGAAACTTTGAGCAGAATGCTGTGGATGGTTGCTTTTTATCTTGATGATTTGAAACATTGGAGACTTACATATAAATAAGAAATTTGACAAATGATTTTCATGTTTAATTAGAAAAATGATTATACGGAGATTGACAGGAATCAAAACTAGTAAAGAAAACAGTAAAGGCACGAAATGGTACACTAGAAAATATCTGGCTAACCTTAAGGGGAAAAAAACATGTAAGGAAAGGATCAAAATTATAAACACAAATTCTTCTTGATCAGAGACTGCATTAAATGTAAATTGATTAAACTGTAAGAAAAAAGGCATATTATAAGAATGGATTTTTTAAACATATGATCCAACAATATGCCATATTCAAGAGATGCAATTTAAATTAAAACACGGATACATAGAAAGTAAAAGGATTGAAAAGGTAGTCCATACAAGTAGTCCTATTTTAGTTAGGCTTTCTATAGCTGTAATATAATACCATGACAACAAGCAACATGTAGAGGAGAAGGTTGATTTCATCTTATAACTCCCAAATCATAACCCATCACTGAGGGAAATCAAGGCAGGACTCAGGACAGGAACCTGGAGGCAGGAGGTAAAACAGAGACCATTGAGGAACACTACTTACTCTTGGCTTGCTCAGCTTCTTTTCTTATATAACCCAGAACCACCTGCCCCGGGCTAGCACCACAGTGGTCTGGGCCTTCTCACATTCATCATTAATCAAGAAAATGCCCATCAGACTTGCCTACAGGAAATCTAATGGAGACATTTTCTTAACTGAGGTTCCTTTTCCCCATAACTCTAGCTTGTGTCAAGTTGACAAAAAAACAAAAACAAAACTAACCAAGACAAATCCTCAAAAGAGAACTACAATGACTATACTGTAAAGCAGACAATTAGAGACCAAAGCATTTTACAAGAGTCAATCTACCAAGATGACACATGATAAAAATATATTCACTTTAGAAAAAACATAGGCAGAAATCCTTATGAACTTGGATTAGATGGCAGTTTCTTAAAAGTACCATCAAAAACACAAGCAACGTGCCAGTGAGGTGATTCAACAGGTAAAGATACTTTTGGCACAAACCTAGCTACCTAAGTTCAATATTTAGAACCCACACAAAGGTGGACAGAGAGAACAATTCTATAAGGTGCCCCCTGACCTCTACAAGTGCACCCTGTTATACGCACACATAAACACACACACACACACACACACACTCACCATACTCTGGACATCAGCAAAATTAAAACCCTGGTTCATAAGTGAACACCATCAAAAAATGAAAAGATAACACAAAAATTCATATATCTGATATATATGTCATATATATATATATATAGCAAACTCATATATGTGATAAAAGCGTAGTATTCAGTATAAAGAACTTTTCATTTAAATATTCAAAGTTTCATATGTATATACAATGTATCTTTGTTATATCCATCCTCCACTTCCTCTCTCCGGCCTTATTTGTCCCCCCACAAGGTATATCCCTTCCAATTTTATGTCTTTTTATGATACAGTAAGTCCAAATAGTGCTGCTTATATGTGCAAGGATTATGTGACATGCGTAAAAACATTTATAACTTAACAAAAACAATCCAATTTATAACTTGACCATTTGTTTCTACAACAGGAGATACACAAATTGACCAAAAAAACATAAGAGAAAATATCCAATATCTTTATTTATGCATGAAATACAAGTAAAAAAAAAAACACCCTACAAGTTACTACTTCACAACTTCTAGAATACCTATCATAAGAAAAACAGAAAAGAACAAGTGTTGGAAAGGATGTGGAGAAGCTGGGTCCCACATATGTTGCTGATGGGAATGTAAACTGATGTGGCCACCAGAAGCAGTTGTGTGTGTCACTAGGGGTTAAAACCAAATTCCTGTATCACCCAGCAGGCCTGCCTCTACACAGATGTCAGGGTTACTGAACGTATGGGGGAAGTCTGAACCTGCCTCACCTGAGAGGTGGAGAAGTAAAATGTGGTATAGCTGTCTGATAGAATATTATTCATAGGTAAAAACTGATGAGCCAGATATGGTAGTGTGCTAGTACTTGGGAGGCTGAGGCAAGAGATCACAAGTTTAATCAAGACTGGCCTAGGCTGAACTTGAATCTGAAAGTGAGTCTGAAAACTGCCGAAGAAAAAGAAGAGGAAGAGACAGAACATGCAGCATAATCTTGAATATACTTAAGGAGAGAGACCACCCAGGAAGAGCCACGTGTTTTATGCTTGAGTGTATGTGAAACATCCAAATAGAAAATAGATCCGTGATCTCTAATGCCTAAGAAAAGGGAATGAATGGGAAACTGTTGCCAACTGATTTTGAGAATTTTTGGTAGGATGAAATATTCTGGAATTAGGTAGTGGTGATGATTGTACAATCTCAACAAATATACAAAAAAGCAAAGCAACAGGAAAATAACCACCACAGTCAGTTTTACTGAGTTTTAAATTGGTGAATTGTATAGATGTAAAGTATATGTCAAATTTACATATTTTATCAGACCAAAAAAAGAATAGTCATGAAATATTTAAAGAAATATTTGTTAGTTGGCTTTACCATGTAGAAGCCCATGCCAGTATGGTATGGCCAGTGTAGACAGAGCTAGGAAAAACAGTAGGACCAAATGGAGTCTAGGAATAGGCTTGGACTGTGATAGGGGCTTTGTTCCATTGCTTATTCTTACTGTTTTATTGAGCATGAAAAGCAAATTGCAAAAAGATGTGTGTGGTATTCAGCGTTCATGTTTCGTTGAAATTGCTCTGTGCTGCCCAGCTCTGAAACGCTCTGTACCCTCAGGCTCCCCTTCTCTAGGGTCTGTATTTGCAAACCTGTGGGCAGCAGACGTACACTGGAGACATTCTCGGCCTCCAACCTTGTGTTTTGTTATAGTATAGCAGCTTGGCTGTGGTCAATATCAGACATGAATTTCTTCTTTTATCTCTTAATGACATTTTGCAGATGCTTTTGACAAAGAATACAAGATGGCTTATGATCGTCTCACACCTAGTCAAGTCAAGAGTACACACAACTGTGACAGACCACCAAGTACAGGCGTGATGGAATGCCGGAAAACCTTTGGAGAACCTTATCTTTAAGATGTGTATGCATATGTATACATTCAATATATTGTATAATCAGTGTACAAAGTAACTCTTTTAGACTCTAAACTTCACTTTTTGAGAATGCATTTGTAAATGGATTGGAAAGTTCCAGTCACTTGTGTACAGAATGCTTTCGTGAGAGAACAGTGACAGATAGGGAGAGAGCCACTTAATTCCCATTTATTTCTTCTTTAGCGCCTCTGTAATTAAGTACTCTGTGATGAGAAAGTCTCTTTAAAAAATTGGTTGCCACAAAATTAGACAACTGTCTTATGGTTTCTCTTGGAAGAGACAGGTGGGAAAATCATGTATGCGATGTAAGCAAAAGTGTAAGATCAAAATATCTCCTGTTTTCATGGACTGTTCAAATGCTTTGACCATGAAGTTGTATTATACATATCTTAAATTGTTTATAGTAAGTTGATATTTTTTTAATTTTTAAATTTAATATAGCAAACTTAAAATGAATTTAAACTTATGAAACAAGTTTTTATTTTCGTTGTCTCTGCTCTTTGAAGTAATTGGCATAGCAGCAGATCTCTATGTGTATATCTTTTTTCATTACTTGAGAGAAGGAATTTTAACACATCAGTGCTAGTGTCTGACTGCAAGGGTGAGTGCTGGAGGGCGGCCGTGCACGCAGGGAGTGCCGGGCACGGAACCTGTGTCCTGGTGGCCTCCACTGCGAGCAGATGCAAACAGTACCCAGGGAATAGCTTACAATCCAAATATCGACTGAAAATTTAATATCTATGTGGAAACTTACGTAGGGGAATATAATTGACAACTGACTCTTCCAACTTTCACCCAGAATATTGGGTATGAAACAGATTGCACTATAAAATATGTATCAGAAATATGGTTTAATGGGGTTTTCTGTTAATATAGAGAGAGAGCGATTAAAAGGTATTTTTGAAAGCAGAAAAATAGTTACCGTCTAAAAGTACAGCCAGAGAGAATTTCCCATATTGAGGAACTTAGCTTTTTCAACAAGCTTCAGGATCTGAAGTTCATGGAATCTAAAATGTAGAGAACTATACATAATCAAACAATAAATTCAATGTTTAAACACAAGTATTAAATTGACTTAAACTTTTTAGTTACATTATTTCTAAAATCACTTTCTTTGAATAATTTCTCATAAAAAAGCATTGTTTGGCCTTTAGAATTAATTATTCATGTATTTTCAGGGTATGTATGTACATTTATAAAAGTTATCATTCATAAAGGAAGGCTAGCCATTTTTAACAAGAAAAGGGGGGCAGTCCCAAATTTGGTGTTTAAAGCCAGCAGAGTCTGTGAAATTTGACCAGGAAATATCTTAGGAGCTTAAAGACTGGCCAGTTCAGCCCCAGAAAAGCTGCCTTTCCGTTCCTGCCACCACGGAGTAGCCAGGCTGAACCATGTCACAGCTTCTGTCCTCTGGTAAGTCGCTGAGAGAGCATAAAATGTGAATCTTGACTTCCGTTGGTTTGAGGCTGAACTTACTTGAAAACACTGGTGCTATGCGCGCCCACCTGCCACTCCTGTGTGATCCCGCACGGCCTCACCCTGCTTCACCGGTTCAGTCTCCATGTCTTTGCCAACTGAGAAGAATGGGAGGAGAGGAGGCTCTCCGCGCTGGTGGCAAACATCCCTTCTTTCCTTAGGAGAACAGCTTGCGCTGTTGCCTACAGTATCTGAAGTGCAAACTGTGTAACTTGTTGATTTAAATATCTGACAAACAGAGGCAAAGTCGGTTCTTCAGACTCACTCAGAAAGCTGAGCACGATTTCTGTCTCCCGCTCCTACCCTGAGTTTTGTTTTCTGTCTCTGAATAAAGTTGTGTTTCTCCTGCTTCTTATCCCCAGGAAATATATTGTATGAAAACAGTTTTTTAAAATAATGCCTAAAACATGGAATAGAACACAGTCAATCCTGCTCCAAAGAAAATTACAATAAGGATCATCTTTTGAAACAATTTAATATAAGCTGTTTTTCAGTTTTTTATTGACCATACATTTTGAAAATTTGTGGCCAATAGTTTTGGAGAGTAATGTCCTTTTCCTCCACTATTTAACTTATTTTTCATTCTTAGTTTTGCTTATGTTTAAATTGTTGGAAATAAACCATGCTCTTGCTAGTATAGTTTGGTTAAGACTTTCATTAGGTTTGAATGTTATTCTGTGTATGTACATACTACTTTATTTTTTAATTAATTAATTTTTTTATAAGTTACAGTTTATTTACTTTGTATCCCTGCTGTAGCC
Organism: Pachyuromys duprasi; assembly: GCA_028658305.1. Lineage (NCBI taxonomy): Eukaryota > Metazoa > Chordata > Mammalia > Rodentia > Muridae > Pachyuromys > Pachyuromys duprasi. The sequence continues at coordinate 50,766,808 of CM053749.1, read as the reverse complement.
CCCTCCCTCATCTCCTCCCATGCCCCGCCCCAGCCCACTGATAGGGGAGGTCCTCCTCCCCTTCCCTCTGACCCTAGCCTATCAGGTCACATCAGGACTGGCTGCATTGTCTTCCTCTGTGGCCTGGTAAGGCTGCTCCCCTCTCAGGGGGAGGTGATCAAAGAGCAGGCCACTGAGTTCCTGTCAGAGACAGCCCCTGTTCCCGTTACTAGG
>CM053749.1:50545478-50766495 GCA_028658305.1 Pachyuromys duprasi | reverse complement strand
GTTGGTGGACTTGGAGGGGGCGGGGAGGAGATGAGGGAGGGAGGGGGAGGGTGGGAGGGGATGAGGGAGGGGGCTACGCTTGGGATGCAAAGTACCTAACCTGTGATTGATACAAAAATTAATTAATTAATTAATTAAAAAAAGAATGAGCAGCTCTTTGAAAGGCCTTGGCCTGATGCTCTCTGTGAACTGAACTCCAGCAGCTGCTTGCCTTTTTGGACATCAACATCCTCAGGACTGGGGGTCTTATCACCCTCATCCTACCTTTCTTTGCTAGCCCCAAAAAGAGCACATTTGCTGGCTAAATTGTTTACAGGAGAAGGAGAGCACTTGTCTGTATAGGAATTGAGTCTGACATCTGTGCATATGCTCACATTTTGAGGCAGATGCTGCTGATCAAAGTCCTACTGTCCACAGTTGCTGTTCTTGAAATGGCTTCCTCTTGTATATAAAGAGTTTTTTCCAAGTAATTTCCTTTTAATGTGGCAACTGGTAGACTAGTCTATAGAGGAAATTTTTCAGGTTTTACTCCTGGATTACAGTAAGGGACCTGAAGAGCAGAAGTATACTTTTGGCTGTGCAGACTAATTTGGGCATGGATATCCTGCCAGGCTCCACTGATCCCCTAGGAGTGGACGGGCTTGTTTTTGAGCCCTCTTTCTTCACAGGGACCAGTCCCAGAACACTTACAGGCTGCAACTGAAGATCAGAGCAACCAGTTATTTCCACTTACCTACCAAGCTGTACTTTCAGTATAAATTCCATTTCCTGCCTCCTCAGAACTCAATTGTTAAGTAAACAAGAACTCTTGATACAGTGTTGTTTAAACACACACACACACACACAAACAGATAAAACCATTTTCAGATCTATTGGTATACAAAATAATGTTCAAAATATATGCAATAGCTCTTTTAAATTTATTTTTATTTCATGTGCATTGGTTCTGCCTGCACCATAAGGATGCCTGACCTGGAGCTGGAGCTACAGGCAGTTGTGAGCTGCTATGAGGGTGCTGAGAATTGAACCCCAGTCCTCTAGAAGAGCGCCCAGTGCTCTTAGCCACTGAATTATTTCTCCAGCCCCTACGGTAGCTATTTTAAAACACAGCAATTTTCAAAAATTTAAAATGAGTCCATTTCCATTTATTATATAAAAAGTTAACCCATTTAGTCAGGAAGTCCTTGATGTTTTCAGAAATCCAGCCTGTATCTATTGCTAGGACATGAACTGCGGCTGCAGGTGGAAGGGAAGGATGCCTGGCAGCCGCTGTTGCCAGTTCACACGCCCAGACTTCTGAAGACGGAGGTGGACTCTGCTTCAGGCAATTCTACATCGTTTGTTATCAAATGAAAGAGCCATCTCAACACTCTCTTGGCATGTTAGCATACTCATTTATCTCCTTTTAAAAGGCATGCTTCTATAAATGGGTTTATAAATATATATCACAAATTTAATTGGCTCTTTTAGAAGTTAGGCAAATTGGGACTTGGGAAGTGGCTCCGCAGTTAAAGAGTGCTTATTGCTGTTCTGGAAGACCTGAGTGCAGAGCCCAGGGTCCATATCATGTGACACCCACTCTAGTTCCTGGAGATCCAACACCCTCTCTGACTTCTACAAGTGTGTGAACGTGTGTGAGCACACACACACAAACACACACGCACGCATGCACACACCATCCTAAGAAATACAACCCAGTGGTGCATCCTTTGCCCAGCTCACTGCTTCTCAACCTGTGGGTCATGACCCCTTTGGGGATCAAACAAACCTTTCACAGGGGTCACCTAAGACCATGGGAAAACACAGATACTTACATGACAATTCATAACAGTAGCAAAATTACAGCTATGAAATAGCAACATGAATAATTTTATAGTTGGGTGTCACCACACAAGAGGAACTGTATTAAAGGGTCACAGCATTGGGAAGGTCTAGCATAACAGGGGTCCTGGGTTTAATCTCTAGGATATAAAAAGATAGATAGATAGATAGATAGATAGATAGATAGATAGATAGATAGATAGATAGATAGATAGATAGATAGATATATTAATGATATATATACACACACATATTGATGGAGAACAAACCTTCAATTTTTAGAGACTGGAGAGCTAGCTCAGTGGTTAAGAGGGCATGCTGACTTTCCAGATGACTCGGTTTCCAGCACCCATAGCAGGAGCCTCACAGCTGCCGTAACTCTGGCTGCTGAGGATCTGACCCCTGCCCCTTAATCACTTTTGTGGGCACCCACATGAGTGTGATACGCACACACACAAATACATGTAAGCAAAGTATTAAAGTTACACCTTTTTCTGTGACCCTGCAGTATTTTTCTCCCCCAGTGAACCCACACTCATCTGCTAAGGCTCAGCTTTTCTTTTTGTACTTGTCTTTTCCTGTCACAACATGAAGTGATTGGAACTTGTAATGGGCAAAGGAAAATGCCCGAAATTCTGCTCCTTGAGGAAAGGATGTAAGAGGATAATTCCTGTTTGTTTTGTAATTACGGAGCATCTCACTGTCCACCACTCAGCCTACATAGACCTTTGGTTGTACACAGGGTGTTGTCCTTGAGGCAAGCCAGAGCTGGCTACTGACAACAGCATTAGCCTCCTTCCCACAGGATTGTTCTTTCCTATTTGGCCGTGGCCTATGGAGGCCTCACAGAAAAGTAGCACCAGGAAGGAGGATAGTTAAGAATATGAATTCTGTACCGCAAACGTGAGGACTGAGTGTGACCCCCACCACCCGCATAAAAGACAGGTGCCTGGAATCCCGGTCTGGCAGAGGCAGAGACAGGAGCTCTGGGTGTGGCTGAGTAGCCTGTCCAGCTTAATTGGTAAGTTTCAGCTCAATGAGAGGTCCCATCTCAAAAAGTAGAAAATGAGTAAGACACCATGTCTACCTCCACAGTTACACACACACACATATGGAATTTGAACATGACATATTTTTATCGGTCTTCTCTTGAGTTTTCTGGCCAGATGACCTAAAGATGAGGGTGACTCCATCCATGTTTGTAAAGTAAAATATCAGTGGACCCACAGTTTTCATTGAAATTTAATAAGTTACTTCCAAAACTAGGGATTTTGAAGTACAGCCCATCTTAGAAAATGAATACTTGAATACCTTCACCCTCCAGTGCCAGAATGACCTGTCGCTTTTACTTCATGCCTGTCCTATATGCATGGTACCATGTCACTCCTGGTGTCCATGACTGAAGCTCCGTTTGCATCATAATCTGCAAATACTCACGCTCCCTTGTGCTCTGAAACCAATGACATGAGAATTTCTTTCTAACATTCTTCTCAGCTTGATGCTAGTAAAAAAAAAAAAAACAAACCAGCAACCAATGGCACACAAAATTTCATAGAAAATACGTAACCATGACTCTTTTTGTAAAGTGTCCTTTATGCCCTTAAAAATAGACACTTGGCCTGCTACAGTGGCCTTGTTTTTAACCCAGTGCTCAGGAGGCGGGCCAGCCTGGTCTGCATAGCAAGTAGTACTCTGTTCTTTCCTGCTGTGTCATCGTTGTGCTAAGCATTTTTGAAACGTCTCCTTTGGAAACTGCCTTAAGACCCACTGATAAACTACACAGAGGACTAGTCTTCTTGCTTTACAGTCCCATCTAGGTTGGCATGCAAGCATATCACTGAGCCCTAGATCTCTTAATTTGTAAGCCAGATTTGGCCCTCTACAAATACATCCCTTTGACTCTTTAGTGACAGTTGTCACTCCTGAGTAAGAAAATGTTCAAGGGCAGCAGGGCAGCTGTGTCAGAATATTTAATCCACTGAAGTAACCCCCTGATGGAGACAAAACAAATGTGGATTTTCCAGTGAGTACATATTTTTTAGTAGCCCTAAGAATAGTTTTCTTTCTCAAATCCCTGCCTACAATTCAAGGCAAATTATACACTATCATTTCTTAGGCTGCTTTCTGTTTTAATTTCGTGTTTCAGAAATGCATAATAAAAGCTGATATCTTTTAACATAGAAAACATTGGCATGCATTTTACAGGACTATGGGGTAGAAGGATAAATTTATCTCCTCCCTCCCCCCAGGCCTTAGCTTCTGAAACTCATTAACTGAGCTTATAATGACTGCAGACTTCACAGCTGCAGCAGGTGGATAGCATGTGGCAGTGTGTGTTTGGGGCAGTGGCCAGGACAAGCCTTTGACACCTGTACCCTGGACCAGTGGCTCTCGAGTGACCAGGGAATTGTGAGCAAGTATGCTTGTCTCATCTGCCATCCCAGCCTTAACCTCATTCGGAAAGCCCTCTGGCTGCAGGGGTCCTGCTGACTGCATGACAGCTGCTTGCCTGAGAGGTAGGAGGGCTCCTTCCAAAGTAATGTTTTTAATCCACCAGGAGTGAAGGTGTTTGCAAAGAGAAGCCTCAGTCACGATGTCAGTCGCTTCTGAGGGTCTAGGCTGCCCAGTTCACAATCCTGATCATGTTTATTCTTTGACTGGTGTAGCAAGAGGGACAGTAATTTCTGGCATGGTCTTCGGGTCTATGTCCATCTTGAGCATCAGTGACAGAATCAGACAGATACAGGACAGGATATGATTCGGTCTTCTAACATCACACTGATTACCAAGAACACAAAGTAAAGAAGGAACATCGTGAAGCCCAGGATCTTGTTCATTCTCCATTTACATGATGCGATGGAGAAGATTACAAACAGGAGCATGAGAAACAGCAAGACAATTGCACAGAACAGGCCATTGCTGCTGACTGGAACAGGCTGCAGTGTATTTATGAGAGAGAAGAGGAGCCATGGGACAGGCAAGCTGTAAAAGAAAAACAGCGTGAGCATGGCCATGTTTGTAATAGCCCAAGTGTTTGGTTAGTGTTTATTGGTTTTCAGAGCTCTTGTTTTTTTACACACACTAGATGAAGTAAAGCAGACACTACTAATCTTAGTTCACCGGTGAGAAGATGCAGTTAGGGAAACAAAAGTACTTGTCAAAGGGCTCAAAGGTTATCACTGAGGGCCTGAGTTACATAAGACAAGTGCTCTGAGCTGGTACTAGCATAGCACTAGGCACTGAGGCAGAAGGATCCGCAGTCTCAGTCTAGCCTGGGCCAGTAAGATCCTGCCTCAAAAAACAATGCAAAAGGTTCTGGGCCTGATTCTCCCCACCCACCCCCCTACATGCTTCGTGACATATACAGGACTAACTCTAGTCAACATGTGACTAGTTCTTCAGTTTTTGATTAAGACCTACCTCAAGATAAATTTTCTTTAGTGATTTAAAGATAAATTTTCCGATACTACACCACCCACTACCCCTCCCTAACATCTATATACACAAATTCTAAGCAAAATAACCAAATCCAAAACATGAGCAGGGAAATGAAAGCAGTCTAGGTGCTCTTGACAGCCCTGGGAGACCCGGGCCAGGGGTTTGTGTGGTCAAACACGAGGATGGGATGGATAGGTCTTGTTTATACCAAAGGCTATTTGAAGCCTCTGAGCTAGCAGGGCTAAAGGAAAAGGAGTGAAATATCTCCTTCCAGTCCCTTCTTTGCCTCCTTGAAGGGCAGTATTTTCTTGTATTGGGAAATGGAATGAATGGACCTCACTTCTCAATTCATCTGTAAGTTCCAGTCAAATTTCAGGCTGTGATGAAGGAAGGGAGGATACTTTGTTGTTTCATAAGGACTAATCACACAAATGCCCTTTTGTCGCCTTTTGGAAAAAAAAAAATCAGCCAACTGAGCCAATGCAGTTTCTAGTTATTCTGAATATGCCTTAGGAAGTAGCAATTAGCACTCACCCCACTGTGATATCAAATATGTTACTGCCCACTGAGCTTGACACAGCCATGTCTCCCAGGCCTTTCCGGGCAACGATCACACTGGTGATGAGGTCAGGAATTGAAGTCCCTGCTGCTAGGATTGTCAAACCCATAATCTCTTCAGAAATCCCAATGGTTTCACCAACCTGGTAAATCAGCAAAGATAATGAGCAACCATGGCAACCCCAAGTGAAAAATCTGAAAGTTCACGGCACCAGTGACACATTACTTCACAAGCAAAGCACTAAGGCTTTGAACATGCCCTCTGCAAGAGAGGAACAGGGGTGGAGTAGGTGATAAAGAGTCAGGCTCCTGCCCCAGGCTTCAGGGAACCACACAGCTCTGCACTGAGGGTACTAAAAGTCTAATGATACCAGATCTGTCCTTCATTGTCATTCCAACTGTAACAACTCTACATGCCCAAAGAACTTCCCCTCCAATAGTCCGTTCTGTCAACATTTCTTTCCTGAACATGTGAGTTATTATGTGCAGTAGGAGCTAAGCCAGGCTACAGATAGAAGTTTGGGCAGTACTGCCCATATGCTTAGCCTAGAGAAAAGCTAACAGTTATAGCTCTGGGCTAAATTCTGTTCTGGACAGAACACAAAATCTTGTAATGCTTAGGCAGGAGAAGACTGGCACAATGCTTGCCAACAGACCCAACTAAGTCAACTCAGTGAGGGAAGGGATTTCACCAGTTTGGGGGTCAGGCCAACCTGGCCCACTAGAACCCAAATGTGAAGGGTCTCCTGTGCCATGATATACTTGATACCAGTTAAGACAGGAAAGCCACACTTGGGAAGCATTTAATGGAATGAAAGTCTTCACAAACAGCATGGGAACCACAGGCGTGTGGGCTCTTGATAGTCCTGGATACTGAAAATGCATCTTGAATGGCAAACAGTAGGACCTGCCGATGGAAGGCTACTGTGCACTCACCTGGTGAGCCCACCATACCATTAGATATGAGAACATGGCTATCCAGATGATAGATCCCAGGAAAGTGATGACAAAAAACTTCCTGGACTCCTGTTGGGGTTGGAAAGGAAGAGAAGAGAAGTAAATTGCAGAAGCTACTGGCCTTTAGCCCCTCTCTAAGGGAACCCCAAAATGTGATGAGGTATAATGTATGAGTAATAATGAGGAAGATCAAAAGCAGTGTACGTGAAGCTGTGGCCCTCACCCTAGGGAGCCCCTGGAGCTAATTGGTAAGAAGAGACGTGAGGGAGCCTGGCTTTTCCGCCAGACACTCAGCAGGACCAGGCTGGAGACAGCTATGGACTTGCTCTAGAATCAGGCCCAGCTGAGTACTTGAGTTTGGCTTTTGCACCTTTCCCCTGCCCCGTTTCCCTCTGGACTTTATGCGGAATGTATTAGAATTTTCACTACAGAGAGAAATGGCAGTTAAAACCTTGGGTTTTCCAGCTACCTCTGTGAACTATGGATGGGTTACAAGGCCATCATTCCCAAACTGAGACCAGAATGCTGAGATTGGAATCAAAGAGGGGCTGGTTCACACTGCTTGTGGTGGCAGACACAAGAAACACCTAAGGTCTCCAGCTCCCGACTCAGAGGTATGGTACACGGTCCCCTGCAGGGCTACAGCCCCATCCCACATCCTCATGGGGGAAGTCTAGCTAGCTAGGTTTCCCTGCCTTCCCAGTACCTAAAGGCCCCGTGGCTTCTCTCAGGGTGGGCAGCCTCTGACACAGCCAGGCTCTCACCTGCCTCCGCACGTCAGGTACTGTCAGCCACAGTGGGAACACGATGGGCAGAAGGAAAAGGTAAATAGCCTGCTTCTGCCTGCTCTCAGGCCATTCCAGGGACAGAGGCTCTTCATTTTCCTCCTCCTCCTCCTCCCCCTCCTCCTCCTCTTCCTCGTCTTCATCCTCCTCCTCTTCTTCACTGTCACCTCCATCACTTCCCCCTTCACCATCTGCACCTTTCTCGCCTTGGATGGCCTCACATTCGTTTTCAGCATTGGCTTCTGGTTGACCTTCCCCATCTTTCACCTCACTGTCATCCGCTTGTATTTCACATTGCCCTTCATGTTCGTCTTCACTTCCTTCTGCCTCAGTTTCCCCTTCATGATCATCTTCTTTTCCTTCTGCCTCAGTTTCCCCTTCATGATTATCTTCTTTTCCTTCTGCCTCAGTTTCCCCTCCATGATCATCTTTTTTTCCTTCTGCCTCAGTTTCCCCTTCATGTTCATCTTTTCCTTCTGCCTCAGTTTCCCCTTCATGTTCATCTTCTTTTCCTTCTGCCTCAGTTTCCCCTTCATGTTCATCTTCTTTTCCTTCTGCCTCAGTTTCCCCTCCATGATCATCTTCTTTTCCTTCTGCCTCGGTTTCCTCTTCTTGCTCATCTTTCTTTTCTGCCTCAGTTTCTCCTTCTTGTTCATCTTCTTTCCTTTCTTTCTCGGTTTCCCCCTCTTGCTCATCTTTTCTTTTCACCTCAGTTTCCTCTTCTTCATCTTTTTTTCCTTCTGCTTCAGTTTCCCTCTCACCTGGTTGAGTTTCACCCTCTTCACCTGTCCTTTCTCTTGTATGTTCAGCCTCATCTACATCTTCCTACAATCCAAAAACAACAGATTAATGTATGATAACAGCTCTGCCTGATTTGTATCCCAATTGCTCCCTATTTATTGTTGTCACCAGAGAGCATAGGGACAGTTAAATATTCAGAGGAAAAAACTGGTGCAATGATGCAGCAAAGTTCCCATCACACCGTACCGACCCAGCAAGTCCAGCTCTTACTTGGTTACTTCTAAGGCTGGAGAACTCACCATTGACAGCACAATCACCACCTTTAATAGCACGGACAAATCTGAAGTCTGTCTGTATCAAAGCCCTTCCACCAAATACAGTTTACTCTTTGGAGACATATGGAACGAGCCTAAGCACTCTTGCACGGGACAAGCCCCTCCATGAGTTGAAGGTTTCTGGGTTTTCTACCATCCTGCATGCTGGGGTATAGAGACTGCCACAGCTAGATGAACTTGTTCTAATTAGCCTAAATGTGAATGTGGCATCAAAAACTAACACACAGACAGGAACAAGACCACCTCCTCCCTTGTCTTAGGTACTAGGTTTCCTTCCACATTGCCTCATGTGGCCTGATGATTTGTCAGGCAAACACCTTGATAAGTCTACCAAACTCCCAGACTCTTATATTGTATAAGATGATGACAAATATTCTTACATATCAGGCACAATAGTAAGTGACTCCATAATAATAGCATTTGCTGTATTTCATGGACCCATCAATACACAGAATGGTACCCATCTTACTGGTGGAGAAACTATGGTAAAGAAACCTACCCATGGTCCACAGTTTGTATGAGATGGCATTGTTATTTGAACATCTATAGTTCAAATCTCGACCTCTTGACCACCAAACTAGCATTACAGTCTGAAGGAGCCTCTGGCTTCTAAAATTGTTTTCTTGGGGATCTTGTTAGAAATGCAGATTTCCTCACTCTACATTTATCAGCTGACTTACAACCTCTGGAATGGAATTGGCCATATGTAATTCACATGCTCATTGTTCTACTGTCCTCATCCGTAGAGCTTTGTGAATCTCCACGCTAAAAGCCACTAATTCCAATGGTCTCAGATCTGAAATAGCCTGTAATGTGCTGGTCTACTCTCTTGAGCCAAGGGCCTGTGTGCTTAAGGAGTAAACATGTCAACTGTAGCAGATGTCATGACAACCCCAAAGGACATTCAGTGATTACTCAACTCTGCTGCATATGGAAATCACCTGGAAACATCTTTTTTTTTTTTTAAGCATTTTGAGAGTGGGTCTTCCTGTTTGACCCTGACAGGCAATGAACTCGCTATGAAGACCAAAGTGGCCTTGAACTCACAGAGATATGCCTGCCTTTGCTTCCCGAGTGCTGGTATTAAATGCATGTTCCACCATGTCTGACCTACTCAGAATCTTCTTAAGCCAGGATTCTGGAGGGCCTGCCTTGGGGATGCTGACTCAATGAGTAGGCAGGGAACAACTCTGTAAAGTTCTCCCATATTCTCCCTATATGCAACCAGAGTTGAGGATCAGTCGAAGAAGCAAAGTGCTACCATCTGGGCATGCCTGGGCTTAGAATTAGCAATGAAGAGTGAAAAGCTTCGTCTGAAATTATGCCTGCCTCCCTGCTCAGGCCCATTCCAGGAGCAGGCTTCCTGGAGATGGTAGTTCAATCAAGTCGTTAGGTGTGAGACCACCCAGCTGTTCCACCTTCTCTGGCTCCCAAAATTGTCACCTTAGGGGTTTTATTAGGATTGCATGCCTAAAAGCCCAGGTGAGCAGCAGCTCCCTTCTCTGGTGCCGTGAACGCACCCATCTTTCCCAGGACTGCTGCAGCCTGGCTATGCACCAGATCCCTGACCCGTGACTTACACTGAACAGATTCTAAGACTAGGAACCAGTGACTGATTGGTCCCTCTGGACGGGTAGTTTAGAGTTGAAGCCAGTCATAGATCTGCACACAGAGAAAGCAGGAAGGAAGGGCAGCAAATGGAATCACAGGTGCCTTCCTGGGCCTCTGCCCAGCTCCTTATGAGGCTCAACTATATGTCCTGGGCTGAGGCTCTAGATGCCTTGCACCCTCTTGTTCCTTTTCACATGAGCTGGCCATAATGAGCCTGCCTGGTGCTCAAGTACAGAAGGAAGAGAGAGAGTCCCAAGAGCGACTGTGAACGAGAGAAAAGTGCTGGCTAGGGGCGGCAGGGCTGTAACTTGCAAACGTAATATCTGTTTACGGCCAGGCATTCAACCTGCATTGAATGCAGCAGTGCCAAGCAAGATGTTTCCCTCTGAGGTGGAGGTCGAGACGGCTCAGACTTGGGTGCTGCCTTCAGGAACTATCTGGTAGGGGAACTAGAGGAAACGCAGTAAACAAGGAGGCAGTTGTGAAAGCCCGTGTCTGGTGCCCATGAGCACTTGGATTCTGGTGCATCAGAATCCAGAAGCCTCATAGACAAGGGAGCTTTCTGCCCATACCAGGCCAGATAAGGCTATCTAGGGATGGAGAAAAGGGGACTATAGCGACAGGGAACCCGTATGAACAAGACCCACAGGAAAGAAGCATGGGTGCAAAATTAAGCTTGTCCAGAGAATAGTGGAAGAGGTTCTCAAGGCAAAGCAGTGCTGAGACTGAGGAAGCTACGGATGAGGAGGGTGCTGCAGCAATGAAGAGCCTCAGGTTGTGCCAAGGCCTCTTACCCAGCAGCCCTCTTACTGTGCTTCAAGCCACTGGTGGTCCTGGACAGTCTGGTCTCTGCTGACACACTGGCAACTCGTTATGTTCTTACAGCATGTGGCTGTGCACACACACCCTGAGATATACACTATCACACGGGGGTGTTGCCATGAGTTTTCTGGGTCTGGGGAGTGTGTGCATTTTCAAATGATTTCAGAAAAAGGGCACAGTTCACTCCACAGGGATAAACAGGATTTCAGGCCTTCAAGTAGGAAGTATCTTGGCCAGAAAGCCCTTCCTTGCTTGGCCTCTGAAATTCCTCCAGCTGTGCGGAGGCTGAGCGCCTACCTGGCAGCCTGGATCCTCCTCCTCATCTCCCTTGACGTCTGGAGCAGGGGCTGGTGTGACCGTGACCGCAGGGAGCTCGGCTGGCTCCTCCTCTTAAAGGACAAACACGGGTTAGGTGTAAGAGCAAGCAGAGCAGATTCTGAGAGCGGCTGCAGAGACAGGCAGGAAAGACTAGCGGGACATTTGGTGTGAGGGACTCAGGAGGCTTTTCAGGAACTGTGCTTGCCCTGGCCCCTGACAAGGGATAAGAGGACATCTGGGAAGCATTCTCCCGTGTTCACAGACACTTCCTGGAATTGTGGCCAGGGAACTACTTGGGCAAATGGTGCAGGGAAGGCTGGTCCTTTGGAAAAGATTCCACCGAGTTCAAAGGCCATGGATCAGAACTGCAGAGAAGGGGGCCTTGGAAAATCTGAAATGTTCACGTTAGCTACAGGCTAACTACTTCTTGGCTGTGTGGCTTTGGGCAATTCATTTGATCTCTCTGACCCTTGGTTTCCTTGGCTATGGAATAGAAAGAATGGCTCTCTGTGGGCTGCTTGTGTGAGCCAGGTAAGCCTGGTATGCAGAGCCCATGAGGAAATTGCTGTTTAATTTCCTTGGTCATAGCTGCTAGACTTCTGTCACTGGGCTCCAGGTCACCTTCCCTTGGGAGGATTGCTCATTTCAAACCACTCACTAGCAACAACATCCTTGTGTAGAAGTCATGGGAAGAAGCACAGTCTCACTTGGGATTAGGTTTAGGAAATAAAATGTGGGAGCTGAGTAACCTCCCGCCCCCCGGGCTTCCCTTGCCTGCCTCATCTGAACAAAACAAGGAGGAAGCTACTGGGAGGCTGTGACGGAAAATCCTGAGGGAAAAGGCTGAGGGACGCTGCCACGTGCTCAGCGTCGGCTCTGCCCTGGCAGTGGCAGGAGAAGCCAGCAGCCAGCCTGGCCATCCTCTCACCGTCCGGGCCGCTCTCTGCTCTGGTCGGGGGGAGAGCTCTGGCTTCCTGATTCAAACTCTCCTGCTTGTCCTTGGAAGGGCGGGCTGCGAAGGAGAAAGGAAGACATCTTATCTGGGGCCATAGGGGCCACTCTCCTACCTTTCAGTCAGGGCCCTGAACTGCCCAGTGGTGGCAGCACAGGGAACCCTGCCCTAGGCCTGTGGTGTCTGGCTCTGATGTCGTGAGGCCTATCCCTGGTGCGCCATTTGTAAACTTGGCTAAGTCTCTGCACCATCACTAACTGGATACGACCTTGGGCAAGTTGCTCCCCCAAGGAACAGGCTGCATTTCCTTTACGACCTCAATAAATGGCTCATTTGAGTTAGCTGGCCCAAACTTGGTAGGAGAGTCCCTGCCAGGATCAGTCAGTGGTGTCCGTGATGGCCAGGGAGTGGGGAAATGATGGAGGAGGGGCTGTTTTGTCACTCGGACTAGATGATCTGTAAGGCCCCTTGCAGCTTATTCTTCACAAACTACTAGAAGTCAGGACCGCACATCCTGTGCAGGCTGCTCCAGGGGTCTGCCACCCTTGAACCTTCCCTTTCCTGCAGAAAGCAGAGAGGGATCAAGCTTTGATCGTCCCCTTTGGATCCCAGATAGGAGGATTCCAAATGTTCACATTTTATTGTGATGTATTTTATGAAGCCCTCCAGCATGGCAGGCACAGAATAGCAAGAAGAATGATAGGGAGGGCACCTTTCGCCCTACGTGACTATATCCCAGATGACACGCAAAGGGGGATGGACTGAAAAGTAGGAGTTTAGGTGGTCTTCTTGTCAGCTGTGTGGATGAGGGAGGAGAAGGACAGGCAGGCCAGCAGCACAGATGGGCACATGAAGTAATAGCCACATGGTTTCTAAATGTAGGCTAACTCTGTCCGTGGACATTGGGTTACTTTGGAAGCCTCTGTGTTACTGTGTGTCCTCTGCAAACAGCAACACCATGGTACGCCCAGAGCACTGATTTGAGAATGCATGAGGCGGGAGTACTTGACTGCTGCAGCGTTCCAGCCACGCCATCAGGCACAAATGCTGGAGCCCGAGTCCCTAGAAGTCACCGTGTTAACTTTTGGCTGTAAGAATGGAGGTGGTGGACTGATAGCAGAGGTGGACAGCAGCTCTCCACTGAGGAAACAGTTCTGTGGTGAAAATGCCCAGCGTTCCAGAGTTGGAAGAGACCCTAAAGATCATCTAATGGAGAGGGGAGTGCAGGCAGACTATAAGGATGCTAAGAAGATACAGTCTGGGATGCTGGGTGGGACAAAGCTCCAGCCTGGATCCAGGATGGGCAGGAAAGAGAAAAACAGACCTCTCACTTTCCTCCTTGCTACCTGTGCCCTAAACCCTCGCAGTCGTTCAGCTGCTGCCGCCTTGGCTGTAAGTTCACTTGAAGAGTCACTGCTATGGCCTCTGGTCTCTCAAGGTGTCCTGGCACCCAGATGGTCTTCTTAGAGTCTTCAGGACCTCAGGATAACTCTGCCACCTAGATCCAGAATGCCCAGGGCCCTCTAGGCACTAATCAAGAGCTAGAGTATCCTGCTGAACAGAAGACTGCCATAATCAAAGAAAGGCGTCTCCATTCTGGCCCGGGGAACATCTGCTGACTGCTGGCTGCAGGGACTCACATCCTTCATCACTTGCCTTGGCCTCTTATTTCCCAGATCACTGTGGGATGTCTCCTCCATTGCTGCTCTGTCCCACACATCTGACTGAGAGCAGAAGAGAAGCCTGGGACCCGAGGGAGGAAAACACCCCACTGGGGAGGTGAGAGTTCAGGGGACAGAGAACATCTATTGTGGAGAAAGCTGGATCTGGGAAGTTCCACCATCGAAGGTGGAAACATCTGGATGGCCATCTGGAAGCTGCCAAGGAAACAGACATCTGGAGTGGCTTGGGAACAAAGGCTTGGGAGGACCTAGTGCTCCTGGGTGGAGGCACTGGCAAATGATCAGACTCCAGCTCTGAACAGTACTGCATCCCAGGACACACCTGCAGATATTCACCTCAAGGGTGACCCCTGGCTCACTGCACCCACAGTCCATATAGCAGGTCTTGCCTGGGACAAGTGTCTCCAGCTCTCCTGGCACTGTTCCCTCAAGTGCACGGCTGGATCATCTCCTTAGTGTCAATCTCCTCTGACCTCGGCCTGGCCTGAGCATCACATAATCCTGTTAGGACAAGCAGGCCAGCTGGCAGCTGATTCTCACAGGGCTGGCCAGCTCTGTGAGCTGCACAGTCTATTCAGGAGAAGGTCTTTGTTCTCAAGACTTGGCTAGAGTCAGTGGTTCTGCTGGGAGTAGCTAGGCATGACCCAGAGAGCCAGGCCAGGTCCACTCCAGCCGTTAGCACCTGAGGCTGCCCCAGTCTGCTTATTCCAAAGAAGGATTGTTCACTTTGGGCTGGCTACTCCCATGTTACCAAGGTTCACCTTGAAGAATTTCTAAGGAAGGTCTCACTGCCTTGTCTTTGACACTGCTTTTTCCCAGGAAGGTCTTAAGAGTCTTTGATTCTACTTTTCCCAGTACAATATACTTTTAAACACATAACACCCTATATTGTATCCAAAGGGGTAGGTCAGGGCCTTATGAAATTCTGAGATCTTAGAATGTGTCCCTTAACCCGAAAAGCCAGCCAGTGGTCTTCCTAGGACTCATTCTTTCATGCCATATTCAGGCTCTCATATCTAACTGCATGTCTTGGCTTTGCCCAAAACTAGCTTTTTCCTGGTGGGCCTCCTACTTGGTCTCAGTTCTGCAGCAGAGAGTCAGAAAATGGGGCACCCAAAGAGAGCAGAAGAGTTCCTGAGAGGCGGTCAGTAGGGTGTAAGACAAACACAGGGTAGCGTTCTGAGGGAAGATGTGGGAAGGTATAGGGCTCCACTGCCACCATTGTCTGTCAAGTCCAACTTCAGACCTTAGACACTGCCTTCACCCAACGCTCTGTTCCCCAGAAGTGGCTGTGGCATCACCTATGGTGTCCCTGAGACTCCTGGCTGAAGTGGGAAGGGGGCGGAGCAAGCTTCCCGGGGCTCCAGAGTTGAGTACAGAGCAAAGAGAGAAGGTGTAGCCCTAAGCATTCCTGGCTGGTCAAACTGTGGGACCCTGGATCTGTCCTAACACAAATAGGTCATCGCATTTGTGTCCTGGCTGTGGCTAGAACCCTTCATTTTACAGACAGGGACACTGAGGCAGGGAAACGGTGAGGGACTTAAGGACCCCGGCCACCACATTCCGAATGGCCCTCTCTCGGTGAACTGAGGTCTTCTGTCTTCCCTGTCTTCTAGACTGTCCAGCTTTGACTACCCACTCTCTGAAAACTCTGTCCTCCCCTTCGAGACCATCATAATTGGCATTGCAGGTCCCAGATCCTCTCCAGCAGCAGGAGGGAAAGCATGTGTGGGGCAGACCAGTGGGTGTGAAGCCTTGCTTACCTTCCCCCAGGGGGTCCAGGCTGTGGAGCATGAGGTGGTAGATGGTGCTGCGGATGATGCTGTTGTGCAGCGAGGCCGAGCTGCTCCCTCGGGTCAGCACAGACGGGAGCTGAGCAAGGGAGAGCCACACAGGCCTCAGTGGGTCCCTGCCCAGCTCAGGGGAGGCGCTGCAGGAGAGCCTCCCTGTCTGCCTGCCTCCTCCCCACAGAGACCAGAAAGGGTGTCCTGAGCCCCTGCTTCCTTCTCCCACAGGGAGCAGGTCACCTGGATCGGTGGTACCATGTTACGGGAAGGTTTGCACCTCCCAGCAAGCAACCTTTCTGAAAACACACCCTCGTTCACACAGGATGGCTGCTGCACCATGCACACTCTTTGCAGTCCACACAGCCCAGAGATAAGGGACACTAGGAGCCCCACCTACAGAAAAGAAGGAAGCTCAAAGGGAGGTGGGAAGTTCAAGGTCAAGCAGGGAGAGAGTCAAACTAGCAACCCGGGTCTACTGCTTTCAAGCCCACTTGGACTTTATGCCCTGGTGCTCAGAGACCTTCAAAGGCACCATAGTACACATACCTCACACAGATATGGCACACACTTATTCATAGCGACACATAGAAATACTGTAAGATTACCATGTTCTCCCTCTCTATCCCGTTCCAGCTGAACTCTTCTGCCATCTAGTGGCTGTGGTCACTACAAGGGACTGGGAAAGTTTTCTTTGGCTATAAACTGTTTCAGCCCCACCCGCTCCCTGATTCCCACCTCACCCACCCCTGCCTCCTTTCAAAGTTCCCTATATCTCCTTCCACATGGTGCCTTAACCCAGTCTTTCAGAAACCTTAGGCCCTGCCTCCTCAAGAGCTTTGCCCTAGTTCCTTAGCTCTGGATATGCTAAAGCCATCAGTAATGGAACTTTTATCAATCAAAAGTTGGGACTAGAAAGCAGGACTTGAGTTTCTCTAGTTCAGACTTATAGATATACTGAAGTTATACAGGAGTCTTGGGACAGTGTGAGCGTTGATGTTAAGGATTGAGTTCCCAAACTAGCACCATGTGTAGCTGAGGCCCTCACCACACAGCCTGATCCTGCCTGGCTCACCCTGGTAGCTCCCAGGAGCCTCCCAGGCCTCCCTGAGTTGACCAGGTTCCACAGCATCAGGACCACAGCAGCCTGGTGCTCAGGCATACGCTGAGATCCTGAAGTGTCCCCAAGACTCTGCAATATCCCTGCTCAAATGGGGACCCTGCATTGTCCCCACTGGATAAGCTTCACCCATTACCCACCTTCAGCTTCTTGTTATCCTGTTGCTCATTCTCCTCAGTGACACCATCACTGGGCTGCAGAAGGGAACAGAAATCAAGAGATTAAGCACAAGATGTCACGGAGAGACCCTGCCTCTCTGGCCCTACCTGACTCCCTCTCTGGGGATGCTGCTGGTACAACCAAGAAACAGCCCAGAAGCTAATCTGTCCTTAGAGAATGTCTCAACAAATGCACCACCTTTTGGCTCAAATGTGTTACCTGCCTGGAAAGCCTGTCCCAGGCTCCTCCTCCTGTTTGTCTTTGGCTCCTCACGCTTCAGGTCTCCATTTAAATGTCACCTTCCTCTGTGCATCTCTTACAGATGCCTGTTCTTCTCTGTCCTAGCATTTCCCCCAGTTTCTTTGCGTGTGAACAGACATGGTAAAGACGCAGTGTGTTTATTTAGTAAGCAAATGATAGGTTTACTTCCTCTATTCCTATTTCTTTTCTCTGCTCATGCCCTCTCTAAGCCTCTCTGCTAACCCTTTGCTCCTTATCAGGAATAGAGTCTTGTGTAAAGCTTTCTCCATGTGCCCTTTAGCTGCACTCTCACGCCTGCTCACTAAGACCATTCTCCCCTTCAAAGTTAGACAGCAATAGCACATCTTGGGATTCTAAAATCTTGCTTTGGGGCCAGATAAGTGCTTGTGTCTTAGGGAAGCTGTGGGATAGCCTGCTGAGGACTGAGACCAAGTCTGAAGAAACTTGAAGCCCATCAGATTCACTTTTTTTTTTTTTTTTTTTGCGTTTATAGCCTTGAAATGCCATTTGAGTCCAATCTTCTATTTATTTTTAGAGATGAGTGCATTATGTAGCCTAGGCTAGCCTAAAACTACACAGTGCAGGCTGGCCTTGAATTTGTGGCGATCCTCCTACTTCAGCCTCCTTTATGGAGTGCTTCACAGTAGCAAACCACCACCCGCTCGATTTGTCTGTCTGTCTGTTTGATTTTTCTATACAGTGACCTTGTGATGTAGTCAGCTCTGGTCACCTGTCGTGTGGCACAGATAATCTCTGGCACTACCTTTAGGTACCAAGGTCTCTAACAGTTGCCTCAGTGACTATTTTTGCATTCATTCCCTCTGCTTCCCTCATTTTCAGCTCTGAAAATATATAGAAACTACCACCCGAGCACAGGCCAGCCCCCCATCCAGTCCAGTCACTCCACGTGTGTACTGAGCACGTGCTGTTATGAGGGACTGTGTTGATGCCCATAAGGAGAAGGGATGTATGGGGCACCAGAGTCTGCATTCAGAAAGGAACGGAGACGATCGCACAGATGCAAGGGGAAGCAGAACACGGGCACGGGCACCGTAAAAGAGGCGCAGATGCCGCTGCAGGGGGTAGGCGGGGAGGGCTTCCTGTGGTGGAGAGCATGAGGAGGAGAGCATGAGGAGGAGAGCATGAGGACTTTGATGGGTGGGGGAGGTGTGAGTGTCTGGATGCTCACTGTTACAGAATGGGTGTGAAAGTGAGTGAAACCAAGCTGAAACAAACAAACTGAGCGCGAAGGAGAAGCTGTACCCTTTAATGTGCCCCTCTAAAGTTTTCGTGACACACCTGTGAGTTTACTGAGGAAGAGGAGGCTTCCTAGCTGTCCACACAACACTAGCTGCCCACCCACCTCACCATTCATCATGTCCAACTCTCTCCCCCGGAGTCCTCTAGAGGCACAGAAGTGGGGGCAGGCTACTTTTGGAGATGATTTGCTCTGGCCCCAGAGAGCCAAGAGACTGATCTGTGCCCCACAGTGCACACCCCGGTGATTTCCGGCTGCTCTGATTTACTCAGGCCGAGTCTCACGTGCTGACGGGCAGTCTCAGTCTCAGTGTGCTCTTCCAGTTCTGAAGCCTTTGGTGGGTGGGGAGGCCGGGGTGCGCGGCCTTGCGACCCAGCACTGGCTCACCTTGATGCTGAGCTGCACACAGACGCAGCTCTCAGCCAGTTCCCTTTTTTTCAAATTACTGTTTTGTTTATTGCTGCCTCGTTTGGGGTCTTGTGGGGGGGGGTGTAAGTCAGAGGACAGCTTTGTGGAGTTGATTCTCTATCCACTTTTTGTGGGTTCCAGGAACCAAACATAACAGACTTTCATGTCAACCATTTTTTTTAAAGATTTGTTTAATATGAATGAATGTTTTGCCTACACGTATGTCAGTAGCATGTGCATACCTTATGCTCAAGAAAGTCAAACAAGGGTGTTGGACTCCTGGAACTAGAGTTACAACTGGCTGTGAGCATGTTCTCTCAGGCCTGGTCTCAGGTAGTGCAGCTTGACCTCCCCTCTCCTGCCCCCAGACCGAAAAGCCTCTTCTCTTCTCGGGTTTACTGCCCATTCCCTCAGCCATAGTGAGCTTCCAAGCACATCACAGCTTGTCCTCCTCTGTGTTCCAGACGCCCTGCCATCCCCTGGAGAGAGTCTCTATTCACCCGCAGGGCAGCACTGTCCACGACTGGCTTCTCTTTGTTTGCTTTTGTTCTGTTTTGTATTTTGAGACAGGGTCTCACTATGCAGCACTGACTGGTCTGGAAGTCACAAAGATCTGCCTGTTTCTGCCTCCCAGATGCTGGGATAAAGGGCATGTGTCACCACACCCAGCCTGTGACACATTTTAATAACATACTTTGGAGGGGGTTGTTTTGTTTTGTTTTGTTTTGTTTTGTTTTGTTTTTCCAGGCAGGGCTTCTTTGTGTAGCCCTGGCTGGCCTGGAACTTACTCTGTAGATCAGGCTGGCCTCAGAGGTCTGCCTGCCTCTGCGTCCTGAGTGCTGGGGTTAAAGGCCTGTGCCACCACTGCCTGACTTAATAACATACTTAAAGCCAGTGCTTCCCCACATCCAGACTTTGTTGCTGTTACTATGCCAGGGATCAAACTCCTAGATCAAACATGCCAGACATGTGATCTACTGCTGAGCTACATCCCAGTTCTCTGGAAGTTCCATTTCAACAAGCACTGAACCTAAAGAAGTTGAGCTGGTTTGTGTTCCTTTCTGAACGCTAAGTGCTTGGTGTGCGTTTCACACGTCCTCTTCCACACTTATTTTAAGTGCTCACAATGCTGGAGCCTGTGGCCACATGCTGCACGGCACACCTGCTGCTCGTTCCTCACAGACAGTTCCTGCTCCTCTGATCTGGCCTCAGCATGGGATGACAAGACCCCAGTCCTTCAGGACCACCTCCTGCATCCCCCTCTACCAGGCCCTCCGTGCCCCTCTGCGGTGCCGGCTCTCACAGCACTTGCCTACACGTTTCTGTGTGATCCTATGACTACCAGCTTTGACCTCTCCATCTTCCCTGCCAAGGAATGCCTAATTCTGTAGGAGTTGTGTTATACTGTCCTTCTTAATGAGTATCACGTACTACAAAGTGGACCAACTCCCAGTTCCTCCGTTAGGCTGAGCTCTGGGAAAGCTGGAAGTGTGTTTCGTTCATCACCGGCTCGTAGACCTGACAACATAAGGCCTACTCGCTGTCTCCCATTCACAGAGCTTTGGTCCTCACTTGGCTACATGCTCAAACATTTATTAGTGACTCACAGATTCATTCTTCACACCCAGACCTGTCATCCCATTTCCAGGCTCATGTGTGCCACCACCTCTTGGGCGGACATCGAAGCGTCCAGACTCACCAGTCCAGAGCAGAGTTCCTGACTTTCCAAAACAGATTTTCCCTCCAGCCTTCTCTTTCTTCGCTCCCTGCTCATGACAGGTCCTTCCAGCCCTGAGCCTTTGCAATTTCTCTTCTTCCTCCAGGAATGCTTGCCCAGTTCTACTCTGCAGCTCACTCTTTAGACTTCTCTCCCAAGAAGCCTCACCTGCTCTCCCTCAGCAAGGCCCCACCGCACTGCATTGCCTCACAGTACTCCTCACACTCGGAAATTCTCTTATTCGCATTTACCGTCCATGTAGCCATGCCTCCTCACTAAACAGTTGCTTGCTGAGTTTATTCTCTAATTAGCTCAGGTGGCAAAGCATCTAGAATGGATGCTATTCTTTGTAGAGCACCATGAAAGATATTTACTTCCATTGTGTTCCATAGCAGAAAATGTCACTGCCTCCGGTGTATAAACGCCTGAAGCGCCTCAGCTCCAGGTACACACATATCCATGGAAACAACAAGCAGTAGGGCTAGGCTTGTGTGGATGCTTGTGCTGCGCTATTAATATTTGTTTCTTGTATCATCTGCTGGCGATGGCAGGTTGGGGAACTCTAAAAGCTTCGTTCAGTTATACGAGGAAAGGCACGTGCCAAGCAAGCACTCTCCCACTGAGCTGCAGCCCTGGGCCAGGGGAAAAAAATAATTCAAAGACTAAGGATTCTGTTGGGATTACTGTTGGAGGCCTGGGTGAGCTATACAAAAGAGGGTGTGAGAGAGAGAGAGAGAGAGAGAGAGAGAGAGAGAGATCCATCTGTTTCTGACAATTAGAAGGATGCTAAGAACTAGTTAAACAGTTGAAGGACATCCCTCGGCCCAGTCAAGCACAATGGCTTCTCTGACGCCTAACATGGATGGGACCCACAGAGGTAGGAAGGGCCAAGATTGCTGTTTCCCATACATAGCCTCCCTGTCTCTACAGCCAGCAGCTGTCTCTACAGGCCAGATGAGATGACCCTTCAAGATAAACAGCAACCCTGACAAGAAATGGGAGAACCAGCCTCTACAGACATGCCGCTCTGCCTGGGTGGGGATGTTGCTGCTGGGTAGAAAGCAGGCCACAGTGTATTCAGGACCAAATGTCGGGCTTCCCTCAGAGCCTTGCCTCCTGAGGAATTCTTTGGTGCACAGTGCAGAGATGGGGTTGCTGTAAAATCCTTACACCCCTTCATGCTATCAGCACTCCGTGGGGCTGCTCCTCCCTCCACGTGTGAGGAAAGGTCCCTCATCCCTGGATGCAGAATGTTGGCTCTCTGTGACTATACATAGCTAAAGAAGGCCAGAGATTTGTCATCTGAGGCCAGAAACAATACATGAAGGGCTTCAACACCCACTATAAAGTTTCAAAGAGAGCTGAGTGCAACTGTTGAGAGCTGTGCAGGCATTTGCCATTGCCTCACTGGGATCAAAAAGATGCCTCACACCAGTGGGTGTGACTCTGACAGTTTTGTCTTAAGTGCTTTTAGCTTTGAAATTTTTCAGCTAGTGTCAAAAGAGACACTCTAAAATACTATCCATGGGCTGCTCAAAGAGAGTAAAGTCTCATGACCTGAGATTTAATCCCTAGAACACACATGACAGAGACAACTCCTCTGATCTCCACACATGTGCTGTGGCATATGGAAGCAGGTAACACACACAATAAACAAATGTAAAGATTTTAAAACTAAAGTTATATATGTATGTATATATGAGCAATACTAAATCGTTTTTTCAGGAAATTGTCTTCAGTGTATTTTTATTAGAATCACAGCTCCCAAGAAACTCCTTCATTCTGAGTCTAGATGTTCGGGACAGAATGCAACATCAAGTGAAAAGATCATGCAGCTCGGAGCCTGGCTGCACCTGCTGGATGAAGCCCAAGAGCTTCTAGTGGGAGAACAGGAGAGAAAAACCACATGGCCACTCCCACTTAATCACTGTGTAGCTATTTGCTTTCTAGATACAGGGACATTGAGCTATGAATGAGAGGTTTAGCTTGCGAAGCAGAAGGTTTTTACTGCCTGGCCTTAGCAGAAAGATAGTCTGTCAATGGCTGTGCTGTCTCACCCCTTTCACAGAAGGAAGGCTTGAGTGCACAGCAACTTGATTTGTGGCTCCCACACAGGAGTCTCCTTCTTGAAGTTAATAGTCTTCCTCACACTGCTTTTCATCCAGGTACTTACTAATAAATGGTTTATAACAAGCCTTGGCTTGCTCATGGATAGTTAGCAGGGCATCTAAGCTAAAACTCAAATATACTGATTCACTATCATCACTAAGTATCATTGACTAGCTGTGTGACTTTGGCCCTGTCTCTTTACAGGTAAGATAGGAATAACAAATCTAGTTTTGTAGCATTTAATAAGAAATTGTTGCTGGGCAGTGGTGGTGCACACCTTCGATTCCAGCACTTGGGAAGCAAAAGCAGGCAGATCTCTGAGTTCAAGGCCAGTCTGGTCTACAGAGTGAGTTCCAGACAGCCAGGGCGACACAGAGAAACTCTGTCTCAAAAAAAGGAAGAGAGGAGGAGGAGCGGAAGGGGGAGGGCAGTGTGAAAGAGGGAGGGGCAGAGAGAGAGGTTGTTGCTGTATATGGAAAGGAGCCCTCATAAGCATGGATTCCCTTCCTGACTCCTTCCTTTCGCTAAACTGGAGTGCCGGACCGGTTGGCACCCCGAAGAGACTGAGCCAAATGCGTACAGACTAAGACTCTGGGCTCGGACTTGGGGACACACAGAGCTTCCCCCCTCAGTGACACCGTGCCGGTACTGCAGAGGAAGGAGGAAGACCTGGTGTCTTTTTTTCTCTCCTGTAGTTCTCTCTTCACCTGGCTCGGACTTCCCAGGGCTTCCACACACCAGCTCTGCTCCGGGGCTCCCAGAGCGCCTTGCCCCATCTCTCTCTGATTTCCTCACTTTCAGAACCAAGCCTGATGGAGGAGGCCCAGTTTCTACCGCTGTTTAACTAAAAGGACCCATTGATTCAGAAGAGCCACCGTCCAGTGAGAGGCCGTGAGGGGAGGAGGGCAGGCTGTTTTCACAGTTTATAGGTAAGGGGGAAACACTGCAGGGCGAGCACAGGCTTATGTTAACTCCACAACAATTGAAAGCCAACACGGTTTGCCAGACCAAAGACTGAGATTGCGCAGAACTGCTTCGTGGATTCAGTGCGGCGGCTTGCCCTCTAGCTGCCAGTGAAATACAATACAGTACAACTTAGTCCCTCCGATCAGATCACAGCTCTTGGCCAGTTAAATCCAGACACAAAGGAGGATGGTTTACTTTCTCTGAGAGTCACCCCAGAATGGAACTCTAAATCCACACATATGTAAAATCATTTTAAAGCAGCTATATCTCGGAGTTATTTAAAATTGTTCTTACATGGATAGTATCCATGGCAAGTCCAATGCATTCTAACTTCAACCTTCAGGTATGGTTAGTATTCCAACTTTTCTTTAATAACACTGTCAATTATAAATCCTACTAAATTAGTTTTTTGTTTGTTTTTCTTTGTTTTGTTTTGTTTTGAGACAAGGTTTCTCTGTGTAGCTTTGGCTGTCCTGGACTTGCTTTGTAAACCAGGCTGGTCTTGAACTCACAATGATCCTTCCACCTAGCGCTGGGATTACTGGTGTGCACGGACCACCCAGCTCTGAATTAGTTTCAGCACAGTTGCAAGCAGCCCCTGCTTACTGGTTGGCAAAGAGCTGCCACTATTGGCCTTGGGCAGCCTCTTAGGTAGGACAAATTCTCTCTTAAAATTATGGTTTTTGCCTTACTTGCTTTAGCGAGCTTTGCTTTGGTGGCCTTGCTCAGGGACAGCAAAAATTTCAGAATGTGTTGAGTTTCTCTGAAGCAGAATTATTACAAAGATCCAGGGGGCAAGTCGAAGGGCTTTGAACACTGCTGCCCTGATACTCACAGGGATTTTCTCAGAGGAGAAGCCAAGCTTCCATAACGAGACCTCTCCTCAGAGGCTCCTGCTTCCTCAGCTTGAACTGGGCAGCAAGGAGTGACCCTCTCTTGAAGCCTGTGGCTTCCTAGAGCAGCAGCCTGGCAGGAAATACGATGATTAGGGAGTCAGACAGCGGCATCACCCCGGTTCTGACCCAGCGGGCACTGTGACCCTGGGCAGGACTTCCCCCTTCTGTACCCTGTGTAAATAGTGAATGGTTGATCAGGTCAGACGAATAACCACTGTGCTGAGTTTTGCCGGAACTGGACTCATTGGAACTCGGACATTATCATAAAAGTCAGAGTAAGACAGGACCTTTCTGTGATTAACTGGACTCATTTCCCCTAGACACTGAGAAAGGGTTGAGAAAAGACCTGTTCAGGTCACACCGTTAATTGAAGAGCAGCATCAGATTAAAACCCAGGGGATGCAGCTCTCGGTTCTAAACGCTGTTATTTCAAACATCCTAAAGGAAGTAATATAATCTCTTGCCTCCCGTTGCAGAGGATGGTAGCCATCCTGCCCACTCATCAAAATTGCTCAGGATTAAGTAGCTAAGTCTTATGCTCTTTGCACGCAAAATTCTGCACCCACTAAAAGCTCTGAGCCAACCTTCTACCCCAACTCACCTCCTAGGGACAGGAAAAAGAGGGGTCCCCATTTGGGATTTGCTTTCAGAGGTCACTTATCCAATATGATGTCATCTCTCAAGTCACTGAATCAGCCAATGAATTTTAAGCAGGAAAGTGGGCGGGAGGGGGAGCCCTAGGATTGGTGATCTGGTGCCAGGACTCCAGTAGACACAAAGTGAGGGCTCTGCCTGAGGGCTGGCTTTTCAGCTAGTGAGTGGAGAGTCCCTCATCTCCAATATTAAGGTGGGGGCGGGGGAGGAACCTCCCTCTCCAGGCCCCTCCCAAATCCAGCCTGTGAACAAACACACTTGAAAACAACGGTGCCGCCTAAACTCTGACTCCCTGTGCGAGGAAGAGATTATCATTTTCCCTAACCTGATATCTCTTCTTTCTTCAAAGCTGACTCAAATGTCATTTCCAGACACCCAATCGGGCCAAGCTGGGGTCAAATCCTGACTCCACTGCCTGCTTGCTGTGTGACCCTGGATGCCTGTCTGAACTTCTCTTCCAGCTTCAGTTTTTTGTTTTCTTTTTTCTTTTCTTTTCTTTTTTTTTTTTTCTGAAAAGTAAGGATCATGATCCTGACCAGTGTCTGGGATGGTTGAGGTAGAGCTACAGCCACACTTGCTAATTACAGAGCGCAGGCGTTCTGTAAATAAACAAACAGCCCGGGAGGCGGAGCTGCTGCCTATTTTGGTCTTACTCTTTCTGCTCCTTAGTCCTTCTTTTCCCCCTATCTTTTCACACCCAAAAAGCCCAGGAAAGCTGGCGCCAGACTGCCTTACCTTGCTGAGGTCCCCCAGAGCCATGACTTTGGCTACTGGCCTCCTGCTGAGCTGCTCTTTCACCCAGAGCTCAATCTGCTTGTTCCACTTCATGGTGAACACGTAGAGAGCGTAAGCCAGCAGCAACAGCAGGCTCTCCCACCAGGCAATGAGACTATCCAGGAAGAAGAGAATGAGCATGGACAAGTCAAGGATGTAGAAGGAGACATCACGGAACAAGGGCCACCAGGTGAGATTGAGGATCTCCCGGGAGAAAAGGGCACAGGTGCCGATGACGAAGAGGATGTTGAACACAGCAGAGCCCACGATGGTCCCAATCCCCACATTGCTGTGGGAGATGAAGACACCGATGAGGGAGGTGAAGAGCTCAGGGGCTGAGCCTCCAGCGGCCATGAATGTGGCCCCTGCCACATCCTCAGAGATCTGCAGCTTGTCTGTGATGACTCCTAGGGCTGGGACAAAGTACTCATCACACACGATGGCCAAGGCCACAAACACGTACATCATGCCGAAGATGTGGAGGACCACCCAGCCTTGTCGCCGATCCTCCACACTGAACAGGTCTGGGGGATACTCTGCCTTGGGATGGATGTTTGGCCAGCCAGGTGGCAAAGCTGAGGGACTGGAACTGGGCCCATCTGGGAACAGGATGGTTGTCATGCTCGGGGCTGGGGACCTGGGGGCAGCTGGTTCCACAACCACGCAGCGGTGGACCTGTGTGGTCAGGATTGCCTTGACTTTGGGAGTTACTGGGGTGCTGTGTGCTGTGGAAGGTCTCTCCGCCAGCTCCCTGTTGGCGGCAGAGGCAGTTCTAAAGGCTGGTGCGCTGGTTCTCCGGACAGCAGGAGAACCTTCCATGGTCGCTGGGATGCTGCCCTCCCTGGCACCTACTGTCATTTGCCCCTCGGAGGTGGCTAGGGTGTGCTTCAGGACTGTTGCCTGGGGAGTGGTAGAGATGGGCTTTTCCCCAATTCTAGGACTGCCCAGGGTGTTCCTTTCCACCAAACTCGGAGAAGTCAAGAGGTTTGTTTCTACTTCACGTGTTACGAAAGTCGAGGTGTTCGGAACCATTCTCTTGAGAGAAGCTGCAGTGATTTCTTCTACTGTTCTCTCAGGAGATCCAATCTCCAATATCCTCGAGGTTGCCATGGCTTCACTGTCTTTCTGTGTTGCTGCGGGAGTGATGGCTGACAGTGCATCTGCTGGGGACGGGGTATCCAACCTTCCTTTTTCCCTGGCGTGAATCGGGCTGGAGTTCTTCCTCTCTCCCCTGGGTGTTGGGGTATAGCTTTTTACCCCCTGTCTGCCTGAAGTTGAGATGAAGTGATTTGGCGCTCTGCTGTATGTGAGTGGAACGTTTTTCCTTTTTCGTTCTGTGCCAGCAGTTATAGGACTATTATTATTCTTTAGTGATATTGGAGTGATCTTGGTTGTTCTGGGTGGACTGGGAGTGTCCTCCACTGTTAAGCTAGGCATTGTTTCAGCCCTGATCACTGTGTCTTGGGGTGCCAGCGCCTCACTTTCCACTTCAGAGCTAGCCTCTAGAGGGTCACTGCCCACCCCTGTCATCTCATCATAAGGGAGGTCCCTGCTGGACAGTTTAATAGGATGCTGGGAAGAGACTTTTGTCCACATTGAGGGGGGGCTCTGGGGTCTCCTCAGGTGCTGATAAGTGGAACCGATGATCAACATTCCCAAGAGGAAAAGGAGGCGACTCCAATAAAGCCTTCTTGGTCTGAGTAACCGCCTCTCCTGTGTCCCCATCCTGATCAGTTTTCCCATGATGGCTGGTTATGTCTGGTTACAGTTGGCCTTTCATTCTGTCCGTGGAGAAGCAGAGGCTGCTCTGGGATTCATGTTGGTAAGCAAGAAAGAGTTCTCCATGAAGCCCAGCCAGGGGTATCCACAAATCTGGAGGAGAAGAGAAGTTATTTTCCTTTTTCTGGGATCTGGAACCCTCTCATTCAGAGAAGTGTGGTGCTGGAGGTCCCAGGCACATAAAGTAGCTTTCAGAGAGCCCTGTGGAAGGAGACTTGTTCTGCAGGAGCTAACCGCCCCTGCCCTCCTCTCCAGGGTGCAATGCCTGCTCTCGGGAGAGGCTGTTCTCACCATGGACAGGCCAGCAGTCCAAGTTTCTGAGTAAGGACTGAGGGCTTTGTGAAATCTCCATGTCTTTCCTGGGATCCCCACGAAGAGCCTCCCTGCACCCCTCAGGTCCAAGCCTAGGATGCTGGGAGCTCAGAAATCCATAACTGGCTCAGGCCACAGATCTCAGCTCCTCAAAGGCAACAAGGAGCCAGGATGATTTTAAAGTGTAGATAACAAGAGAAAGCAGTGGATGGCATCGCCACAAATATTAAGGTAAGTAGCCCCTGTGTGCTCATGTGGGTTGTTAAGTTTTTGCTGTTGGGAGTTGGGGTTTGTTTTGAATTCTTTTAAAATGCTTACATTGTCTCATCCAGAGAGGACCGAGCTGAAAAGTCATGGGGCTTCTTACAGAACGGTGAGGGATGGTGGAAGGAAAATGAGAAATGGAACCAAAGACTGGGACTCTCAGCGCAGCTGCCTCCCAGCTGTGGCATCCCAAGGAGTCTGGCCCTGACTCCACTGCGATACAAACTCTGGAAGGACTTCTGGGAAAGGGAAACTGAGGACCACCGGTGGTAGTAGGGGCACTTCATGTTCACTGTACATTTGACTAGATTGCTTTACCATGTGTACGCTGCAATAATTTAAATGCAATTTTTGAGGCAGGATTTCTTGTAGCCATACTGGCTTTGAACACAGTATGTAGGCAAGAATAACCTTGAACTTTTCTTCTCCCAAGTGCTGGGATGGATTATAAGCATGTACCACCATGTCGACTTTGTGTGATGCTTGAACCCGTAGGTTTATGCTAGGTGAGCACTCTACCAGCTGAACATTTAAATCTGATTTAATTGTAAGAATATTACCCATATAAATAGTAACGGCATCGAGGTTACAGGAATTTTGAGAGACTGAACACCCATATAAAGACTATGAAAAGTAGCCACTGGGGTTACTTTTGTACAGAGATGCAGGAGGAGAGACTCTCAAAGAAGCCTTATTTTATAAAGGGCCTTGAGACCCAAACGCAGAAAATATCTGTTAAACCTCTATGTCTGAAGATATTGCACAACATTACGAAAAACATGCCTGGTTTTGTGTTGAATCGTAATGTCTCAGAAGTGGGCTGGGGAATATATAAGCACTCCCCAGTACGACTCCCCCTGCGAGGCACAAAGACACTGAGAATAGAAGCCTCTGAGGGACCCACACATGAGCCTGCAGTGAGCTTCCCAGGCTTTCTGTAACCCACACTGAGTGGACGTGCCAACATGCCAGACTAGAATACAAGGGCAGAACCATCAACGGTGTAGAAATAAGTGAGCTTCCTCCCTGTCCTTGGTTACCCTGACCTTTCCCTGTCATCTCCCTCCACCCCCACCAGCACCCTGCTTCTTGTATTGAGCGCAGCACTTTGTGGGAATCCCCACGAGTACCTCCTACAAGCTGGAGGGTCTCTCCTCTTCCCCTGAGCGTGTGGAGATGCTGAGCCAAAATCCTGGCTGAACCCTCTTGCATAAGCACATCGTTTACCTTCAGACCTCGACATCTGCGGCTTCCAAGTTCTGGAAACTTGTCAGAATCCAGGGTCTCGAAGACTGGGTCCAAAACGGAACCATAGGAAACACCCCATTCTCCTCCCGCCAGCTCCCCTGGGAATCCTAATTCAAGGGTGGAGTATGAAGGGCATGCCAGGGGACGGATATCCAATCCTGTCTAATACCCACCTCCTCTAAGAAGCTTATGGGGCATTGTACAAGTTCTGGGTCCCAGAGCCGCAGAACAAGCTGAGGGGGTAGACTTTTCACCAGGAACACAGAATGGACTCTCCATGGGACACCCCACACGCAGGGTCACTGGGTGGACTTCTCTAATGTTTGACTAAGTTATGGGAATTTGAGGCCATTTAGGGCTTCCATGCTTAGGAGAGACAAGAATGGAAGCAGAAAGCTCCCTAAGGAAACCAAGGGAAAGTGCACGGGGCTTAAGGGATCAGAAGACATCAGCACCAGGCTCTACTAGCTACCCTTCGAGTCTCACCATATTTTAAGTGTAAAAGCAGAGACATTTACACTTAGTAGCATCCATCCTACCTCTACGTAGGCTGAGTATGAAAATCGAAGTTGAAACTGGGGGTCTGGAAGGAAACTGCTTTGCAAACTTGAAAGCATTTTGCAAGTGGAATGTATTTTATTAAACCAAAAGAAAATTGTTAGAGATAATGCTGGGCCATCACAAGGTCCCTAAGATGTTGGCTCCCTGCGCCTCTTGAACCTCTGCTCTACCACTTGGAGCCAATCACCGTGGCAGTTGGGTAAATCAGTGAGAGACCTGTGCCCTGCAGCTTGTTACCCATTCAGTTAACTCTGGCTAGTGTTTACTGACTGCCAGCCCCGCCCCCCTGTTTTCTACCTGTACATGAGTGGCTTCTGCTTTAATCTGACATCGAAGGTAATCCCTCCTAGCCTGTCATCTGCCCCTTGTTACCCTGAGAATCCTAGAAGAGGGAAACGGTAACCTTTCCCTCTGCCAAACCCTGGCCCCACAGCTGGTGGAAGAGCTAGAGAGATCCCTGCCCAGAGGTGGCCCTGGATGCCTTTGCCCAGGGAGGGAAGTAGACCTCTGATGGTCACTCGTTTTGCATTTATGCTGCTGATGGCAGATTCATTTCCTTTTCCTTTCTTCAACTTCCGTCTAGCCCACAGAGATAGAGACAAGGAATACAGTCAATGAGGTGATTTATCTTCTGGAAACCTTCTATCTTAAAGTGTGCTTTACACAACACAGAGCATTTAGGGGAGAAGAAAATTCCCAGAAATGAGATTCTTTCTTTCATATCTTCAACACTATTAACCAGTACTTCCTAGTGTCTAGCCTACGTTTTACTTGATAGAGAGGAGTCTAGTTCCTTCTGTCCTATTCTCATGGACTCGAAACACTTTTGAAATTCAACGGACTGAAGGGAAGTTTGCTGTTCCGTCTCAGAACGCAGGCATCACTTGCAGTAGCTTGGACTGAGTTCCCTGGGCAGAGCTGTAAGTGAATAGGGCTCCATCCACAGGCCTACCCGGTTGAGGGGGTTGGCCTGAGGAGTAAGCAATCACTCTGTAAGACATGTTAGCAGAGCCTGGTGCTGCAGTCGTTATTCCTCGGCTTGTAGAGACTCTAGGGGCCGCTGAGGATTGCGGACACTTGTCAGTAGGGCTGCAGAGCCCACCTTCCACTATTACAACTCTGTGCGTTGTGTACTTGTTAGTCTGATTAATGCCTGCCTCGCTTCATGACACAGGAGCTCCAAGAGGACAGGAGCTCAGAGCAACACCTGTCACTCATGTATTTATTTTGAGACCAAGAAAATAAATGTCTACCCAGGCAGGTGCACACCTATAAATCCAGCACTAGGGAGGTGAAAGCAGGAAGATCAGGAGTTTGAAGTCAGCTTCAGTCACATAGTGAGTTGAAGGTCAACCTGGGCCATGTAGTGACAAACAAACAAACAAATAAAAAGTATATCATAGGATGTAGAATGAATCCTGAGGTGAGGCTCCTGAGCCTGACGTACATAGAGAGAGGAATGCATACTTAAGTCTTTATGGCCTTTCAGGAAACAAGTAGGTAAAGAAAGACCAGCAGCTCTAAGAAAAGAAAGTTTACCCGGTTTCTCTACAGTTCCCTCATTTAATCCTCTCCTCTGTAACAGAGTGACCAGACAGGCAAGAGCTCTGACCTTCACAATGAACTCATGCTCACTGGCTGGAGAAGCCAGAGCGTCAAGGTTTGGTGGGGCAGCAGTGTCTCCTTGTCCTTTCCTACCCTCTTCTAGAACAGAGCGGGGAGCTGATGTGGAGGCTTTGTGGACAGGATTATTGTCTATATCTGAGCCTACCCTAGGAATTGAGACTGCGGTGGTTTGAGTGGGAATGACCCCCAGAGGCCCATATTTGAATGCGTGGTCCTCAGTTGGTGGAACTGTCCAGGAAGGATTAGGGGATGTGGTATTGTCAGAGGATAGGTGTCACTGTGGAGCTTTGAGGTTTAAAAGCCCATGTCATTCTCTCTGTCTCTGTCTCTCTCTTTCTTTCTCTTGCTTGTGGGTCTAATCTCTCCATTCCAGCACCATGCCTGCCTGACTGCTGCTATGCTCCCTACCATGATTGTCATGTACCTTAACCAACCCTCTGGAACTATAAGCCCCCAATAAATTCATATAAGTTGCCTTGGTCATGATGTCTTTGCAGCGATAGAAAAGTAACTAAGACAGATTCCATCTGCATCATCAATCACCCTTTGGAGAGCGGACACAGTTCATCAAGGGCTTCAATTTCAAATGCCTTTAGGCCTGGGCAATAAAAATTATCTCTCGCAGATCTAGTCAGCATTAGCAGAGATTGTCCGGGGATGTGGCTGCCCAGAGAATGAATGACACACCGAGAGATGCCCCAGTGTCAAACCACTCAAAAGTATTAGGAGACTGAACTGAATCCACAGGGCACCGTTAACCACAACAAAACAGTGAGTCTGACCAGGACCCTTGAGCCCTGCATCTTCAGGTTCCTCATTCATATGACCAGGAAGACAAGATTCCCCTGGGAGTGGTGCACGTTACAGTGAGAGAAGCCGTGGGAAAGCATACACATCAGTCAGAGACTGTAATGCCGCAGCCTTGGGCCTTTGGGTTATTTTTTTCCTGGTTTTTCAAGAAAGGGTTTCTCTGTGTAACAGAGCCCTGGATGTCCTGGACTTGCCCTGTAGACGAGGCTGTCCTCAAACTCCCAGAGATCCACCTGCCTCTGCCTCCTGAGTGCTGGGATTAAAGGTGTGCACCACCACACACAGCCTGAGTTATTTTCTTTTAATGTTATTGTAGGGATTTAAAATGGGGATGGAGAGATGGCTCATCAGTTTAGAGCGTGTATTGCTTTCACAGAGAACCCGAGTTCAGTTGCAAGCAGCTATGTTGTAGCTGGTTACCAACTGCCTATAATCCTAGTTCCAGGGGCATCTCCTCTGGCCTTTGTGGCACATGCATGTACCATACACAGAGACACAAACACATAATTATACATAATTAAAGCAAGTAAATAAAAAATGCAGAACATTTAATATTACATCTACTTATCTGTTTGTCTGTGTGGGGGGGCACAAGAGTGTCACAGTGTGTTGGTGAAGATGAGAGGACAGCTTGTGGGAGTCTGTTTTCTCTTTGCACCGTGGCGTTCCTGGATTGTACCCAGATTACTGGCCTCAGTTGTAACAGTGGTTTACCTACAGAGGCCACGTCACTGGCCCACAAAAATTCAAATGTAAAAACATGGTGTGCCGGCAAGTCTTATGTCAACATGACTCAGAGTAGAGTCATCAGAGAGGAGGGAGCCTCAATTAAGAAAATGCCTTCATAGATAAGGCTGTAGACGGGCCTGTGGGGCATTTCTTAATTAGTGATTGATTCCGGGCTGGTAGTCTTGGGCCCTGTAAGAAAGCAGATTGGGCAAGCCACGTGGAGCAAGCCAGTGAGCAGCACCCCTCTGTGGCCTCTGCACCAGCTCCTGCCTCCAGGTTCCTGCCCTGTTTGAGTTCCTGTCCTGACTTCCTCTAGTGATGGAATACGATATAGAAACATAAGCCTAATAAACCCTTTCCTTCCTGAGTCGCTTTGGTCATGGTGATAACTCTGAGACACACGGTTAGATAAATGATAGCATAGCTTTCAGCAGTCAATCATAGTCAGCAGGTAACAAGAATGAAGCAAGTGCCCAACATATTATTTAATAATAATTAAAGTGAAAAATAGTACATACAGTATTGTTGCAATAGTTAGAAAGCTTTATTTATAGTGCTCATATATGGCCATATGTAAATACACACATAAACATGAGAACACACAGACAATTTTGCAAAGAGTACATGAGAGAATAGATAATGAACAAAACAAACAATTCACTTGACAGTGCTGACACACGCCTGTAATCCCAGCACTCGGAGGCAGAGGCAGGCGGATCTCTGAGTTCGAAGCCAGCCTGGTCTACAGAGTGAGTTCCAAGACAGCCAGAGCTACCCAGAGAAAACCTGTCTAGAAAAACACAAAATAAACAAATAGTTCTCTGGCACATCAGTGGCCAGGAGCATATCTGAGGCAGGGAAATACACACATGGTTACTACTAAGAAAAGAAAAGCTATGTTTTCACTTGTTTTGAAACTTTAAATATTTCTTCATAGGCGTAATTGTTTTAACAGTAAGTGCAAGCATGATGGCTTATCCCTGTGATCCCAGCACTCTGGAGGCAGAGGCAGGCCAATCTCTGTAAGTTCCAGACCATCCTAGTCTACATAGTTAGTTCCAGACCAGCCAAGGCTACATAGTGAGACCTTGTCTCAAAAAATAGAGAGGCTGAGGAGATGGCTCAGTGCTTAAGAGTTGTTGCTGCTCTTGCAAAGAACCCAGGTTCAGTTCTCAGCACCTACCCGGTGGCTCAAAACCATCAGAAAATCTGGTGCCCATTTCTGACCTCTTTAGGCACCAGGCAGGTTCATGATGTATATACATTCATGCAAGCTAAATACTAATACACATAAAATAAAATAAACTTTAAAATGTTTTATTTTGCTTTAAATGTTTTAAATACTTCTTTTCTTTTTAATCATGTACATGTGTAAGTATATACCATGGGTGTTGGTGCCGGAGGAGACCAGAAAGGCCAGCTTCCCTGGAGCTGAAGTTACAGGAGGTTGTAAGCTGCCTGACCTGGGTGCTGGGAATTGAACCTTAGTACTCTGGAAGAGCAGCCAGTGCTTTTAACCATTGAGCCATCTACCACGCCCCTTATTTTGCTTTATGTACTTTTTCTTTTAAAGATGCTACCAAGGTTTTACAAGACTGAATAGCCAGACTGACCAGGTAGGTAGGTGCCAATATTTGTAAGGGCTTTTAAAAATGTAGACTTTAAGATACTTTTCAAAAAAAAGAGTGTCCTAAGGAAAGAGATTCAGTTCTTTTTCTTACAGAAATGTGTTATCTACAAATTTTCTCTGCTTGTCCTTTTGACTTTTCCTCCCAAAGACCTCCTTATTTCCTGCCTGTCTTCTTTCCTTCTTTCCGTATCCAGCATCACATGAGATGAAGGGGGGAGGGGTGGGTGTCCAGTGCTGGATAAGGCAAAGAAGTTCATTGGAATTGAAAATGTATAAAAGCTTTTCTTTGTTCCGTGAGTCTTTCTATGACTTCAGAATAGAGAGAAGCTTTGTCACTTTCTCAAATGCCCTGAAAAAGACTGAAAGAGGATTGCGAGCAATTAAAAGAAAGAGGCCACAGTTTCTTTGTGAAGTACACCACACTGGAAGACAGGAAAGAAACCTAGAGTTAGGGTCTTCAGAGGCATAGCAACGATTTCAATGTTCGGGGCTGGGGGGTGGCTGTAGAGTACTTGTGCACAAATATAAGGACCCAGTACCAATATGAAAATACAATGTGACCAACACAAGTCTGTAACTCCAGAACCGGAGAGCTGGAGACAGGCAAATGACTTCTGGGGGCTCATTAGTCAGCCAGTCTTGCCAACCATGAGCTTGAGACTCGGTGAATGACACCACCAAAAAAAAAAAAAAAATTACATGGAGCAGCTCTGGCTTCCACCCATGTGTGCTTTCTCTCTCTCACACATGTACATACATCATGCACACAAAGATTTCAACGGTTAGGGATTAATGACATCATGATCCAAAGGAACAAAACATTTAAAATGTGAAGTGCATAATACTGCTGGATATTTGAAAGCTGACTGGAGGATATTAGAGATTTGTTGTTAATTATTTTAAATTGGATAGTAGCAGTATAATTATGCTTTTTTATATAAAAAAAGTTCTTATTTGAGTGGATCTGGAGAGATGGCGCCACAGTTAAAAGCACTGGCTGGTCTACTTGAGGAAAGGGATTGGTTCTCAGTACACACATGGCAGCTCCCCTGTAACTACAGGCTCAGGTGATTTGACACCCGCTGCTGGTCTCTGCAGCCTCCTCTCTCCTCTCTAAGATGGAGATGAGATCCCCTGAGCCAGCTGCCTAGCTGCCTAGCCAAATGGTGAGCTCCGTGCTTGATTGAGAGAACATGCCTCAAAAAGAATAAGGTGGAGAGCAACCGAGAAAGATTCCTGCCATCACCCTTGGACCTCAATTCCATATGCATCATAAAAACATGTATAAACACCACACATACATACACATGAAAAGGATAAAACAAACAGAAGTTCTGATGTTCTGGAGAAATATACCAAAATGTTTCTGGACAAAATGCTATGCTGTCTGGGATCTCTACCAAAATATCATATTGGGAAGAGGTAGGATGTAAATGGAATGACACTGGAGATTTGAGTTAGCAGTAGAAACTGGGCGAGGGATGGATATGTTATTCTTCCATCTTTATGTGTGCTTCTGTCTAGTCTTTTTGAGGGAGAGGAGGTCTTACTATATATCCCTGGCTAGACTGAACTTGACATGTAGACTAGGCTGCCATGAAAATCAGAGATCTGTGTGTTCTGTCTCTCAAGTGCTGGGATTGAAGATGGATGCAGCACCATACTGGATTTTTTTTTAAGATGGTATTTCATGTAGACCAGACTGGCCTTCAAGTTAAGGACGTCCATATGTCGTTGATTTCTGATCCTCTTGCCTCCACGTCCTGGTTCTGAGATTATAGGAGAGCACCACCAAGCCTTATTTGTGCAGAACTGTTGTGCATCAGGCTTCGTGCATACTAAGCAAGCACTCTACCAGCTGAGCTCCATCTCCACCTCCAGAAAAAATTGTGAAGCTCTTCGTTTGTTTGATTTAAAGAGAGAGAGTCATATCTCTGATTTCACTAGACTTCTCCTTTGGTGAACAGTGGGATGAAGAACTGATAGAATAAACAGGGAGAGTGTGGAGCTTAGACAAGACTTAAAAGTGGGTTGGCTAGAGGCAGCAGGAAGGAATATGAAGGGTATGGGCCAGCTCTGATGTGTGCGAGGGGACGGAAGAATAGAAAAGAGAAATGGGTCCACAGCCCTCCCTTCACTTTCTACTTTTCTGTATTTACCATTTACCCTTCATCTCTGTAAGATGAAAGACTCATCTTGGGAACTTAGTGAACAAACCATGAAATTGAGTTCCAGTCAAGTGCCCCAGGAAAACTGGGTATCTAGAACTTCCTGTGAGCCCTACAACCTAGCCCCTGAGAAGGGCTCTGATTTGTCACTAACCTCTACTTTACAAACATACTTGACCCAACCACTCAACCTTTCAAAGCCTGTGTCACAGTAGTTCACTGTTTCAAGCCAAGAAATAAAAGGTGAGATATTACAAAAAGAATGATATGTATTAGTTTCCTTTAAATTATGTGTGGGAACATGCAATACTGGAGAGCTTTTGAGTGGGAAAGAGACTTATCAGTCAGCTCAGGCTTGATAGGCATTACTCTGACCCTTACCATCAATGTTCTCTAACTTTATCGTCACTGACAACCTTCTTATTCAGAGCTGATCAGGGCTCCACTAAAAAAGAAAAATACCAAAGCACATAATGGTTGTCATAAGTTACTCGGTCATCTATTTAAAATTCTGTCTTTTATCATCAATTTTAATAAACTGAGTTTCTGAAAAGCCAGTTGTTAAGCAGAACTAGGACAGCAAAAATCTGATTACCCATCAGATCATTAATAATGAGCAAACTAATAAACTTAAGTTCAGTCTTTAAGGTAATAAATCAGACCATGTATCTAAGCTGACGTAGAACAGCAGCCCACGGCTGAATCACTGCCACACTAGGGCAACGAGACATAACTCCTCTGCCTGCACAGTCTTGGTCAGATCCCTTACAACAAGGAGGGATTAGAAATTATGGCTAAGTAATCAGGCTATAGTCTTACTTACCTAGAACCCTGCCTGTGCTTGCTCAAACACAACAAGATCTTTGAAAAGTTGAGAATAGCCAGGTAGCCAGGTTGAGGAAAGACGTTCTAAAACAAACAGGAGCTAAGTCTGTAGGTCGTGGTGCCTTAATATTGGTAAAGATATTCCCAGAGCCCGGTGTTTCTTTCTCTGACACCTCTAATATAAAGAGGAAACAGAAAAGAACAGTAAGCAACTGGACCCATACAGAACAAGTTGTGATGAGTCAGTTCTAAGAGTTTTCCTTCCTTATCCCACTTGCAACCCACAAGCTAAAAGAAAAACTCATATGCCTAAGACCTTCTAGGGCGCTCTGTGTTCCCACTTGTAGTTGAAGTATTGCTCTTTGAACCACAACTACCCAGGGACCTGCTGGCATCCATTCAGGCCTACCACTAACTGTCATTCCCTGGGCCCCTACAGCCCACAGGATTAGCAAGTCACCTTTTGCCCTCCTCACCCTCCTATCCCCCAAGGACCTCTCTCAGGCATATACTATGCTAGAGACCCTCCGGAGGACAGAGAAGCAGGCAGGGACACACAAAGCCTTACAGGGAAGTCTAAAAGCAAAACTCCTCTGCACACCTTAGGCATCGAATGAGTAACTGAGCCACGCCTCTGCCTGTCTGAAACGCAGGGTGGGGAAATAACTTGGGCGTATGCTCTGAGAGGGACAGAGATGTCAATGCAAATTAGGCTCAGGCCAGCCAGGTGCTTACTGTCTGAGCACTCAGATGAGAATTAGGGTTTTTAAGAGTAGGAAGAGCATTCTCTCTGCTGTGCAGAGAATGTGACTGAGAAAATCCCGAAGAAAGCAATGTCAGGGGTCTGGCCAGGGGTCTACAGGTTAGGGAGAAGGCAAGACAGAGGTTAATGGAGGGAAGCGCACAGAAAATGGGGTAGGACAAGGAGGGAAGTGCCAGAAACTTGCTCTGTGGGCAAGAGGCAGAGAAAATGCGCCCCTTAGTGTCCCTGCCTAGGCACAGGCCGGCTCCCGTGGTCTGGAAGCCCCACCCAGGCCGTGCTGTTTGCCTGCTCTGGGTTCCCTTGTGTCGCGCGGCCCTTAAGTTCCGGCTGTGGCGCGCGGGCGGAAGGTTTAAGCGGACGGACCGAGGCTGGAGACGGGCTCCGGGTAAGTCAGGGGATCAGCCGTTTGAGAGCTGTGTTTTGTTGCTGGTTGGGGCTGCGGGAGAAGGGTTGGAGGGAAGAACAGCCCCAGGCGGGCGGCGGGCCTTCGCTGCGGCCTCCGCGGGGTGGCCGTCTGTGTGCGCCGGCTCCAGGGCCTGCTCCCGGCCTCGCTCTGTGTGGCCCGTGTCTTCAGCGCGCCTCTTGTGAACAGCGGGATTTCGCGCCGGGGCCAGGCCTCCTGTGTTCCCTGTTCCCCTGAGAGACTTCCGTCCCCTCTTTCCCCGAGAGCTCCATACAACAAATGTTTGGGGCTCGTTTTAAAGGTAAAAGTCTGTTCTCTGGTTGCAATCCAAATGACGGACGTAATCAGCTGAGAACTCAGAGGGACTCAGGGCCAGTCAGGGTGACCAGAAAGCCGAAGTATGTGTGTTATGCCAGTTCGCGAACCCCAAAAGGCCAGGAATCCGATTTTTAATCTTTTGGCCTCTCGTGTGCACTTAAAAACTGAAATGGAATCACGCTTTGAGAGGGAAACTCCTGAGAATCAAATTGCTGTGAAGGGGCTAATTATCCCCGTCCAGGGAAGAACTATAAATGTGGTTGATGGCTTTTAGAGCAGTCAGGTGGCAAGGATGTATCATCAGGAGAAGACTGTCAGGGAGAAAAAATACCCTTAGTTATCTGAAAAAAGTTGCAGATAAAAAAGTTTCTGTAAAATGGTACAGACGCCTGTTGAAAAGGCCGAGAGCATTGTGGGGAAACTTGAAGAACAGAGTCAATCCAAGTGAGAAATACGCCTTGTTATCTCTACAATCTGCTAATAATGAGGGTTTTTAATTTTTATTTTTGACCAGGCACAGATTGTTTGAGTGAAACAACCTTCAGGAACGGCCCATTCTTTCGCTTACCCCAGTGCTTACAACCTGAATACAAAATTGGATTGCCACAAGTTGGTCCCTGCTGAGGAATTGTACTTGGGACCTGACACAAATGCATCAGTCAGGAGGAGGAGCCAGCTTCCCTGGTGTCTTCAGAGAAGGCCAGGCTGACAGCTGTGCTCACCCATTGCAGTGCTAACAGCAGATTTCATGGACTGGAAGTGTTTGTTGATACCCGATCCCAGTAAACCGGTTCCTGTTCTCTTAAGAGGTAAGGGCAGTATTCTCCATGACCTCCAACTTTTAAAAGGCATAAAGGCTACCATGCGTAAATATGACCGTAAGAGCTGGATAAACCATACCTGAGCAAAAGTGCAGGAATCCCTGGTGTCTCTGCTTAAATAAGAAGAAAGGAAATAATATTTCCATGCACAGAGTTAAACCTTATGTGTTTTGTTAATGAATTGATGTTGTTATGTTATGATTGGGGGTAGTTCATTAATTATGTTCAGTTATTGTTGAGCACTGACTGTGTGCCAGGTGAAGATCTTAGTAGACATTAGGAAGCAAACCCTATGGGGATCTTTGCCCTTAGTGACTGCATTTAATACAATTCTGAACTCATTTTTCTTGGGCAGCATGGACTTGGAAAAATGCTAGTATGTAGCAAAACAGGGCGATAAACCTGGGGGCTGAGGCCAACATCTCCAAAAGGGTGACTGTGTTTAAAATGCATTGTTTAATGGGGTAGAGAGAGGGTTACATATTTAATATTTGTTTCAGGGGCTGGAGTGGCTCAGTAGTTAAGAGCACTTGCTTCTGGAGGCCCTGAGTTAAGATTCCACTCCCCCATATTAGGCACTTCACAACCACCTGGAGCTCCAGCTCCAGGGAACCCAACACTCTTCTGGCCTCCATAGGTACCCGCTTATATGTGGCATGCACTCACACAGATGCATACATTGCATAAAAATAAAATTTTCTTCTAATTTTCTTTTATACTGTCTAATATTTTGGACTGCTAAAGTCTAAAAAACTAATTATTTTCTCTGAATTAACTGTATTGGTATTGGATACATGAGACGTTACAATATTTGAGATATATCTATGACCATTATGTGGTAAAAAGGCGTTTCCTGATTGATCTGAGTCCCTAACTCCTACATATAACATTGTTTCCATAAGCGGTATGTACTGAGTTCCCAACAACCTACTCACAAAAGGAATTCTAGAAAGTCACACATTTATAGTTGAGCATGTACTAACAGGCACTGTGCCTATTGTTAAATTAGTGAACACTGACTTTTGAAGCTGTTGGGTTTGCCCTAATTGTTTATAATATGTGCAGTGTAATTTTTCTTATTTTGGTCTTTTGAGTCAGGGTTTCATATAGCTAATACTGGCCTCAAACACTTTACGTCCCTAAAAAATAACCTTGGAATTCTGATCCTCTGTCTCTTCCTGAGGGCTGGGATTACAAGCATGTTCCACTATGGCTTACATATAACTTTATTTTATTTTTCAAGACTGGGTCTTTATAGCCCTGACTGGCTTAGAACTCACTATATAATCCAAACTGGCCTTGGACTCACAAACCTACCTCTCATGTTCTTGGATTGAATGCATATGCCACTGCTCCTAGCTTACAATGTGATTTTTATGAACAGGCATGCAGTCTACACAAACACACACACACATTATGAACTGCTTTTTTACCCATTCTTTATACATAAATATTTACTAAATCTGTGTATTTTCTAACATAATCCTCTAGATTAATAGAGGATCATCAGTGTCTACACATGAGCAGATCTGTGTCTGGGAACTTTATTCTTGAGAACAGAGATGTGTTCTCTATACTGAATCTTATTTCATAATTTTAAGGAACCCTTTTTCATTTCTATATTTTTATTCTTTGCCTGAGAAAAAATTTTTAATTTTTATTTTTTATATTAATTACAGTTTATTATTTTGTATCCCAGCTGTAGTCCCCTCTCTCCTCCCCTCCCAATCCCACTCTCCCTCTCTCATCTCCTCCTATGCCCCTTTCTAAGTCCACTGATAGGGGAGATCCTCCTCCCCTTCCATCTGACCCTAGCTTATTGGGTCTCATCAGAACTGGCTGCATTGTCCTCTGTGGCCTGGCAAGGCTGCTCCCCCATCTGGGGGAGGTGGTCAAAGAGTTAGCCACTGAGTTCATGTCAGAGACAGTCCCTGTTCCCCTTACTAGGGAACTGACTTGGATAATGAGCTGCCATGGGCCACATCTGAGCAGGGGTTGTAGGTTATATCCATGAATGGTCCTTGGTTGGAGTAGCATGAGGAAATTTTAACTTTTTACAAATTCTTTAATTTTTCTTTTCCTGAAACAAAGGCATTAAACCACAAAGGAATTAGACACTTGCACTAATGCTACAATATTCATCAAGATACTAGCAAAAAGAACCATCAGTTTTCAGGTAATACATACCATACAATGGCTAGACATGTTCTTCAGTAAGTTCTTAAGGAGTTGATATAGGAGTATTGAATTACATTGTGTAAAAGTGGAAAATACTGAGTCAAGGACTACCTGAGTTTAACGCGTTGTATTTAATGTCCTTGATTTATGCTAGTTAGTAGGTGTGTCTAGGAGAGGCCCTCACTGTGAACTCGTTTCTGTGCTTTTCTTCTTTAATTCAGTGGTACTTACTACCACATATTTCTGGAAAATCGGTTAAAATTGTTAAAAAAAAATTTTTTTTTCCTTCCCAGGATAAAAGACCTTATTTCTTTTCCACAGCATTTCTCTGGTTGTAGCTGGCTCTCTGTGCTGAGGGATAGCTAGAATCATCCCATCATGCCCACTGTGGTAGTAATGGATGTATCCCTTTCCATGACCCGACCTGTATCTGTCGAGGGCTCTGAGGAATACCAGAGGAAGCACCTGGCTGCCCACGGCTTGACAATGCTATTTGAACACATGGCCACAAACTACAAGCTTGAATTTACAGCACTGGTGGTTTTTTCATCACTTTGGGAGCTGATGGTCCCCTTTACAAGAGATTACAACACCCTACAGGTACTCGTAAAAATCAGTTATTG
Organism: Pachyuromys duprasi; assembly: GCA_028658305.1. Lineage (NCBI taxonomy): Eukaryota > Metazoa > Chordata > Mammalia > Rodentia > Muridae > Pachyuromys > Pachyuromys duprasi. The sequence goes on along the minus strand of CM053749.1, from coordinate 50,723,311 downwards.
TGGATAGGTTTTAATGGAGCTCAAATTTACTGGGAGAATAACAGTATTATGATTATATACTCATTTTAGAACTTGGAATTGCTTCATAAGTGTGTAAGTATACAACCTATTACTAAAAACAAGGTCTTAACTTTCCTCTGGCAAAGCCATGAGATAGGGATGTTGCTTTCTTTTCTTCTCTTAATTTTCTGGAATCTGAGGATAGTGCTCTGTACATTAGAGTTCAGCATCATTATTTTTAAACTTCACTGTATTCTGCCTTCCCATAAAAGTTAAGGAACTGAAAAAATAGCCCATCCTTTTTTTTTAAATTATTATGATAAAAATCCAAAATTATATTTATTCTGACAAATAACTTTGATTTACAGATACCAAGATACACTTTTTAAATCTTGACTAGTAGATATTATCTTCCAGGCTCTTCTGTGGTATGCTAAACAATTTACTTTCTGACATCTTTAAATTACTAAAGTGCTTAGCGTAGTACCTTGCCCCCCACTGAGTAATCAGTATTTATGGAATGAAACTGAACAGTTTAAATGAAGGTTAGGCAAGTTAGAAAGCAAGGATCAATTTAACTTAAATTAAAAATTATATATATATAATACATATATATTATATATATATACATACATATATATATATGTATATATGGAAAAGGGGCTGGAGAAATGACTCAGCAGTTAAGAGTACTTAAGAGCACTTACTGAACAAGGTTCAGTTCCCAGCACCCAAGTAGCAGCTCAAAACTGTTTCCAACCCAGTTGCAAGAAATCTGAACCCTCTTCTGATCTCTGAGGGCTTCTGCGTGTGCGTATAACCCAGGCAAACCTCCCATTCTCAGGCTTCCCCAGCCTCTTCTGTACTGGCATTCCAAGCATCACACAGCCATGCCTGGCTGTTCCCAACTTTCTTACAAGTGATGAAGCTTAAGGGTTCTGATACTCGACATTCTGAGATTTGGAGAATTGCTGTATGGAATTGAGGAGTCTCACTTGGAATTGGAAGCCTGAAGGCAGGCTGCTTGGATTCAGGTGGCAGGCTCTGCTTCCTCTCATGAGAAAGGCGCTTAGTCGTTCTTAACCTTGGCTTCCTTGTTCAGAAGACGGAGTGGCACAAGCCAGATGCTGGAAATGCTGTTTAAGATGCAATGTGATAAGTTGTCATTTTTGTGATGAGTTTTTGTTCTTGACTTAGTATTTTCCCTCAAGCCCACGTAAACACAGGCTTGACACTGCCCACTCTCACCTAATAAGAGGAAGAAAATAAAAGAAGCTAATTGAATTGTGCTTTACAGTTGAGAAGACCTGTCTCACTGTTTTTCTTTAAAGAATCTGCTTTGGGGTTCTCAAAGGCTCTGTGTCCCCTTTGTAGCACATGTACTTTGAAAATTTAGTGTTTTCTGATCACAAATAATGAGGAAAAGTAAACACATGTATTTTTTATTCAACAAGGAGGCACTGAGTAACATGGATGATTATGACAAAACCTGCTTGGAGTCTGCATTAGTTGGTGTTTGCAACATTGTCCAACAAGAATGGGGAGGAGCAATTCCTTGCCAGGTAATGACCAATTCTTTCTCATCACTCTAAGTTAAAAGCATCAACTGCTGAGTGCTTGTTTGTTTGTTTGTTTCCAGCGCAACACAGCATGCTTCATCATTCCACAAACTATATTTACACCATTCGTATCTTTTGAAAAAGGCCCAAAATCACTCTAATTCATTACACTGATCTAATCTGCATTATGCTAATGTGCACATGAAGCAGCGGAATTATGCCTCAGGGAAAATATCTTCATAGTAAATTGACTTATTACAACATCAAACTGTTTGTAGAGGGACAAAGGACGCACAATGGAGTTTAAGAACTGCACTCCCTGGGAAGGGTAATTGTAATTTTGAGTGATAGAATTGTAAACATCAGCACAATCTGGTCGTCCTCATTACTTCAGTGTAGGATTTTTCAGCAGACTTCTGTCTCAACTCTGAATTGTGTGGCAGTGGGGAGAGAAGTATGATAAACTTTCCTGCGCCTTCTGTGGAGTCCACGGTGGTTCCATATTAGCATCAAATCAGAGAGAGTAGCCGCAGAAGCGAGAGTTAGATGTCTGCTGTAAGCAGATGCACTGAGAAGTGGCTTATTTAAAAGAAGACAAATACTGCTAACAGGAAAATTACAGCAGTCTGCAGTCTTTCTGTGTTTAGGCTCTGCAGGATTCTGTAACACTCAACACTGCAGTTAGAGTAGGATAGCAGCCATAGTGTATTAAATGCATGAGCATGACTTGCTTTATTTATAAAACTAGGCAATGGTTAGGGTGTGGCCTTTTGGTCAGTTTGCCCAGTATATGAAATATACTTTAATAGAGGGTCAAGTTCAAAATTCTTTAATAGTCTCAGTGACATTATTTGCATTTTGTTTTTTAATTCAATAAACTTGTGAAGCCAGGCATGTAGTACACACATGTAACACCGGTGCTCAGGAGGCTAAGGCTCAGTGATTGCCAGTTTGAGACTAACCTGTGCTACCCAGTGAGACCTATCTTACAAAAACAAAACAAGGACAATAGAAGTGGCTCAGCATTTAAGAGCACTGTCTGCTCTTTCAGAGGACCTGGGTTCAATTCCCAGCACCCAACTGGTTCACAACTATTTGTAACCCCAAGTCCCAGGGCATCCAAGGGCATGAGACAGCCACATGATGCATAGACTTATATACAGACAAAACACACAAAATAAACAAACACAGACAAAACACTTAAACAAATAAAACAGACAGACGTACAGACAAAAACACACAAATAAAATAGACATACAGACAAAACACTTACACAAATAGAATGGACAGACATGCAGACAGAACATTTATACAAATAAAATAGACAAATACAGTTTAAGTAAGGGTGACTCTGCACCAGATTTGATTCCCCACATCAATATGGTGGCTTCTAACCATCTATAACTCCAGTCTTAGGGGATATGATGCCCTCTTCTAGCTTTCTTGGGCGCTAGAAACACACATGATGCACAGACATACATACAGGCAAAATACTCGTATATGTAAAATTAAATTGAAGTGGCCTGGCAGTGAGGGGGGCTAGAAGCTGATTGAGAGACAGAAGACTAAGAAGTGGCAGAGCTGCTGCTTCTCTAGACTGTGGCCCTTACATAATTAAATGCAGTGGTCAGAACTGTATATTGAAAACGCTCAATTTTGTTGCATGAAAATTATATACCAAGTCAAACTTTGGGGAAGAAAAAAAAACCAAACTGCTTGAACTCTTGGGTGCATAAATACCCTGCATCACTCTTGGACAGTCAAATCACTTTAGTAAATAGTGTTACAGGAAGACAACAACAGCGGCTGGGGAAAAGGCAAAGTTACCAACACTTGCTGTGGGGACTGCAGAGGTGGCTCAGAGGCTAAGAGTCTGAGTTCTCTTCCAGCAGTTCAATTCCCACCAACCACATGGTGGCTCACAATCACCTAAAATGAGATCTGGTGCCCTCTTCCAGTGTGCAGGTGTACATGCAGGCAGAACCCTGAATACGTAATAAATAAATCTTTTTGTAAAAGAAAGAACACTTGCTGTTTGTGCAGAGGACCTGGGTTGGGTTTCCAGTACTCACAACTGTAACTCCTGCTCCAGGAAATCTGATGGATGTCCTCTTTTGTCTTCCTCTGGCATCAGACACACCTATGATACAGATATATATATGCAGGCAATCAGACATACACATAAAAAATAAATATAAATATATTCCAGAAGACAGAAAATGCCTTTAGATTAATTCCTTTTGGGAAAACAGTATGTAACTTTATAGGTGCTATTTCCCTTGCCTGTATATATGTCTGTGCACCATATGCATACCTGGACTATTCAAGTGAGTATCTGATTTTTCTAATAATAAACTGAATAAATGAAGCTTGTTTGTTTTCTTTTTGTTGTCGGCATCTTCTAAACTGCTAGTTAGCAGGCAGCAGTTTCATTTGCTCTTCTGTGGTCAGAGGGGTCAGAACTGATTCTAAAAGTTAGATTTTTGTCTCATGCAGATTTTGCCTTTTGATGTTTTATTTATTTTCTGTTTGTTTTTCTAAGGGAGAAAAGAAAAACCTGAATTGGAGATGAACTGTGTCAGAGGGCCAAAATCTACTTAGACTTGCTAAGTGAATCAAAGCACTGTATGAGAAATGAGGTTTATTGGTGATTTCATAGTCATTTAACATCAAATTTACTTAAATATGGATTTTTTAAACATTTTGGACAGCTAAGTTGTATCTTCATTATATGAGTAAAGTCTATTTTATTTTATTTTGTCAGCTGGTGAAGGAGCTTAGTGGGTGAGGTGCTTGTGCTTTGAGAGCCTGAGTTTAATACACAGATCCATGTAATGATGAAAGGAGAGGACTGACTCTTTAAGGTGCCCTCTGACTGCCACATACATGTGCATGTGTAAACATACACATACAACAGCATCTATAAAAGCTAGTATAAGAAGTAAATCACTACTTAGAAATTGTTGGTGCCTAGAAGACATTGCCTTGTAGTCAAATGACTAGCCTCTCAGAAGATGACGTTCTTCCCGGGGACCTCCATTCAGCATTCTAGGCTGCAGAGGTCGGTGCCAGTATTGCTGCAGCCACCAACGAGGCTAAAGAGAACCAATTTAATCTTATTTCAGGATGCTCAGGAAGTCCACTCAGGGCTTCACAATCAAAAGAAAAAATTGGCTTTTCAAATTACATGGTAAATATGCGTTGTTTTTTTTTAAAGGTCTTGATGACTGCTGCCAAAATGGCCTCAGTAAAAGTCAGAAGGATAAGGGAAAGTATCAGATGCATTTTATTTGTTTGTTTGGTTTTGGTTTTTCAAGACAGGGTTTCTCTGTTTAGCCTTGGCTGTCCTGGACTTGCTTTGTAGACCAGGCTGGCCTTGAACTCACAACGATCCAGCTGTGTCTGCCTCCCTAAGTGCTGGGATCAAAATGTGCCACCGCGCCCAGGACCAATGCATTTTTATAGCAGTTGTCTTTTTAGTTGACCAAAATTAGATGATTTATCTTCTTTAAAAATAATGTAGCCAAAATTCAGACTTTTGGGCTGCTTCTTCTAGGGACACATACAAATGAGTCTTAGCATTTTCTTATTCCAGCGCCTTAAGTACTAAATCTCACCTGAGAGTTGGGGTTCTGGTTTTAATGCAGTTGAGTAAAATTGGCTCTGATTGTTCCTTTAAATGTTCAAAGGTAAACTTTTAAAAAATAATTAGAGCTGAGTATGGTGGTACATACTTCTATTACCAGAGGTAGGCAGATCTCTGAGTTAGAGGCCAGCCTGGTCTACATAGTGAGTCCCAGGCCAGCCAGAGCTTTAAAGTGAGACCCTGTCTTTAAAAAACAATAATATTAAATGAACTAAAGGAGGAAAGAAAAACAAACAGAAAGATTCTCTAGGAATCATACTCAATAAGTGATTTAAAAAATATAGAGAGGTAGAGGAGGAAGTAAAGTTGAGAATGTTTTGGGGTAGCCTGGGGAGAGATGGAGAAGGAGAGTAGGGAGAGTGGATGTGATCAAAAAATTCATAATCTGAACTTCTCAAAGAATAAAAGATACTGTGTAAGTGTATAAACATAGAATGTTTGCATGACCCACAGATGCTGCTTTCCAACAAGCCTAAACCTGCTCTAAGAGAAAAATGATAAACGACATTTAATGTACAATCCTCTTGTTTTTACAAACAGGTTGTTCTGGTGACTGATGGCTGTCTTGGCATTGGCAGAGGGTCTTTGCGACATTCCTTAGCTACTCAGAATCAAAGAAGTGAGAGCAACAGATTTCCACTCCCCTTTCCTTTCCCGTCTAAGTTATATGTCATGTGCATGGCTAACTTGGAGGAGGTAATACTTTTTACTCAGCTCTGCTTAGTCTCATTAACTAAATTTTAGACTTGGTCTCTTTGCTGATACATTTGAATGCGTTTTTATGTATGTCATAACATGTCTCTTTTGGTTTCAACTGAAAAAGACTCTGCATGTCAAATGCTCGTTGACATTCAGAGGCACATAGCTTAGGAATGTAGCCGGTATCTGTCTTCCTGCTGCTGGCTCCAGGAAGTTGTGGAGGATCCAGGTGTTCTTTTGGGTGTTAATTATGTCCATTCCAGCATAAATGTTGAAAGAGTATATGTGCTTTAGTTTTTTAATAAAATAATGTTCCTCTTAGGCATGTCTTATTAAATGCTCGAGTTCATGGTTTTTCCATTTGAGAAGGTTATTTAACTATTCTTCACTTCATTTGTTGTTGTTGTTGCTGTAAAATGTAGATGAGAGGCAAATAGGTCTCTGAGTTTGAGACCAGCCCACTCTTGATTGCAAGTTGCAGGCCAGCCAGGGCTACGTAGAGAAACCCTGTCTCAGAAGAAGAAAAGAAAACTATAGATGATGGTTTTTCCAAAGAATATTAGAAGCACCTTGCTGGGAAGAGGCTGTTGGGGCTTCCCTGGGGTGTCTCCATTCTCCTCCTGTCTGAAGTGGCACCCCGCTGTCATTCCTTTATTGTTTTATTCTTCAGCTTTGAGTCAGATTGTGGTTATTGCTTTGTCATTTTCTGTTAAGAAACCCATCTCAGTCATTTCCTGCTGGTGTCATGATGGTGTCAGTCTTGGTGTACTGAGAAGATTTGTGTCACCTTAAAGGGGGCATCTCTTTTGCTTTGCAGCTTCAGAGCACCGATTCTTTGGAATGCCTTGAACGACTCATAGATTTAAATAATGGTGAAGGGCAAATTTTTACTATTGATGGCCCCCTGTGTTTGAAAAATGTACAGTCAATGTTTGGGTGAGTGTACGTGTAAAGCCTTTCACCTTTATATTTAATCCACATTATAGTTTGACAGCCAGGAAGAACATCTCTTTTATTATTGCTGGTTGTGTGATTTAATTTTCCCCAAGGGCCCATTTCTCAGATAAATGATTGGAAGTAGTTATTTGAAAAGTTAATTCATTTTCAAATTAAACATTGCTAAGTCTATTAATACTAGCCTGAAAACTGACTTTCTTATAATGGCTCAGCAGTTTCAAAGGTTAAATTGGTTTGGGCCGTCTCTGAATTGAAATCTTATCACAAATGTCAGCTTATATTCTGTATCACAAATGCTCAGGTTTAGTCTTAGAATCAATGGGAAAGGATAACAAAATTCGCATCTTTAAAGATTTCTTGTATATGTGTCATATCACTGTTCCTGTAACATATTGTAGAAAGCTGATAGATCTGGCATACACGCCTTTCCATGCTGTTCTCAAGTGTGGCCACCTAACAGCTGATGTACAAGTCTTCCCCAGGCCAGAACCTTTTGTTATAGATGAAGAAATTGATCCTATCCCTAAAGTCATTAACACAGGTAACTTTTTTTGAAATTTTCTTCTTTTTTTTTTTTTTGTTATCTTTAACTTACCTAAGAGGCATGGTGAGGTATCAAGTTAATTTCCAATCCTAAGTCACTATGCATATTCGTAGAGTTAGAAGTAATGGCCAGATTGACTTGAAATGATAAGGTGATTCTTCAGTCTAATGTTCTCCCAGCTGAGCGACTTTAGCCAGCTGAGCTGATTCTTGTAAACATACTGAGATTGATTAGCATCATAACTAAGGTATATGAAGAGCTGTCTTCCAGTCTTGGCTCTGTGACTTCTGCTGTGTGACCCTGGAAGTTGCTTCCTCCAGTCCTTAACAAGTAGGTATGAGGACTGGAGAAATGGCTCAGTGGCTAAAAGCATTGTCTGCTCTTCTAAGGGACCCGGGTTCTACTGCCAGCACCCACATGGCAGCTCAGAACTGTCTCTAACTCCATTTCCAGGTGGTCTGACACCTCACACCAATACACATAAAATAAAATTAAATAAATTATAAAAACAAAAACAATTAGTTATGAGAATAAACCAGTCAGCCACTAAGGCTGAACCACTCCAGCTCTGCTTCTTGTATTATGACTAAGACAAAATGCTTTTTGCATCCTACTGCTTTGATCTATTGCATGTTTGTTGATGCCATGCCTAGCTGAATGTATTGAATTGAAAAATTGCAGGAGAGAGATTTATCTTCCTTTGACTGAAGGACTACTTGAGTGGTGAGTGCAAGGCAGAGCTCTTAGGGATAGCTAGCATCGCTCTTGGTATAGCCATTGCCTGTGGTATAGTCTGACACTTACTAGATGTTTGACAGGCAATTGCCCAGTCAATAAATGATTAAAAATGAGTGTGTAGCAAATTACATGTGCATTGTTGGGTTGTAGGGATTTTAGAATGAAAGCCTGTGAGCTGGTGTCATGCTTTTGTGCCTTTAGCATTTGGCTGTCTGGAAGGAATGTACCCACTTAGGTTAACTGTGACACATAGTGTCATAGCATAGTGAACTGCACCTGAAGGTTTGCTTGTCCTCAAACCAATTAAGCTCTACTTCCTCCTGCCCTTTATTCGAATATCTTTTATTTCCAATATAAAGTTTTAGTCTTAAAATGATACTTGTGTAACTTCTCCTTAAATCACCAAAATGTTTGTTCTAAGCACCTTTCTCCTCACGTGAGAGCTGTCAGCTGTTAGATGCTCAGGAAGGGGGTGCTGACAGTTGGTTTTCAGGAAGTACATCCCTGGTGTGTTAGAAGAGTGATACCATGATTTTGGTATTTCAAAATTGTTTGCTGATATGGCTGTGCTTGTGGATATACTTTGAAGAAAAATTGAAAAACAGCTCAGTAAATACTGTTAGAGATTTCCTTCTATGAATAATAGTGAAGGAATCTATTTTCTTTATAGTTTTTAGTGTTTTCAAAGTTTTTGGGTTCATTATACAATCAAATATTTTATTAAAAATTTGGTTTAACTTTATTTTTGAGACAGGGTCTCAGTAGCCCTGGCTAGCCAGGAACTCCACCAGCTTTGCCTCCTAGGTGCTGGGATTAAAGGTGTTTATCACCACACCCACCCATGAACTTTTATTTGTTTTAGGTTTTTAGGAAATACTTTCTGGCTATAGTATAGCTGTTAAAAGAGAAGAAATCATTATCATGTTGATTTTGCATAGGATGTTTTTGTTTTTCAAGATAATACTCTGCGTGGGTTATGGATGTGGTATGTACCAGGTGCATGTACCCATGCAGGTGTCTGTAGAGGCCAGAAGAAGACATTAGGGGTCTTCCTCTATCATTACCTGCATTGCTGCCTTACGACAAGGTCTCACTAAGCTAGAAGCTCTTATTTCATCGGCTTTGTTAGCCAGCCAGCAGTCTCCCAGGATCCCCCTGTCAGTATCTCCCAATCCTCAGGTTATAGGATTGGGACACCCCATTATGCCCTGGTTTTTGTGGAAGTGCTGGAGACTGTAACCGGAGCCCTCAGGCTCAAGCACTCTTAACCACTAGGTCGTCTCCCCACCCAAAGGTGCACTCTTAAATCTGTAGCTTTGCTTTCCAAAGGCGGAATAAGGTTGTTGTAGGTGCTTAATTTTAACACTCCCTGTGACCTTGCTATCCTTGATTATACAGAGGAGTTTGACCTTTAAGCTTTTGCCTTGGCTAAGGTCTTAGCTTCATTAAAAAAAAAAAAAAAGTTTACCTAGTTTTGTTATAAAACTTGAATTCGTGAGTTCGAAGCTGGCCTGGTCTACAAAGCAAGTCCAGGACAGTCAAGGCTACACAGAAAAACCCTGTCTCAAAAAACCAAACACAAACAAAAACTTGAATTAATTAAAAGTCATTATAGTGGGAGCTACTTAAAATGAAAATTATCCATGATCCTCAGAAATTTTTAACAATTTTCTCAGTTTTTATATTTGAAATTTTTGCCTTAAAAGAGTGTTTGTAGACTATAACACATAGACAATAATGTATTTTCCCATTGTGAATAATTCTGTATTGACTCCTCCCTTACAGATTTGGAAATAGTGGGCTTTATTGACATAGCTGATATTTCTAGCCCCCCAGTTTTGTCCAGGCATTTGGTCTTACCCATAGCTCTTAACAAAGGTGAGTTCTTTTCTTGTATCATTGGCTTACATGAAGCATGTTTTCAGGTGGTAAGGATGGCCCACTGGGCAGAATTTAAAGGGAAAAATTGTTACTAAATTGGATTTTAGAAATTGTTGCTTCAGATCCCAGAAGAGCTAACATGCTGCCTTATACTGTGAAAACTTTTGACACATTACATCATGCACTGGTGTGTGGACTCAGGGTAGAAGGCCTCTTCAGAGGTGACAGCTCTGGGATTCCTATCCAGTCTTTTCTTAATAGGAACACACTGAGAGGAAAGGGAGAAAGGACACACCTTCGTTCTGCTAGTTCCAAGCATGTCATAAACATGAAACATGATTGAGAATGTCATGTCATGACTCCAGCTTGTGATGCTTCATTGCAGATTGTGCCTCCCTAGGAACTGTGACATCATGTCCTCAAGTTCAGCATGTCTTTGAAGTGTACCCACCTCTAGCTCTTTGCAATGTTCATTTTCTGTGTGCTAAGCTGACCATCTACCTTATATTCACCGGCTCTGTTAAAGAAAGGTATAGCAAGTCAGACATCCACCCTCCTGAGTCAGGTGAACACCTCAGAATCTCAGCTGGAGCAAGGAGCATCCGTGAGCATGCAGTCACGTATTCACAGCAAGAATCATTTTGATGGTCTTTATTTTGTACCATAGGCTGGCCTCAAACCCAGAACAGTCTCTCTGCCTTAACCTCCTGAGTTCTGAGATTACAGGATGAGCCCCCATGCCCAGTTCACATGCAGAATCTTGATATTCACCCACAGCGGCTTATTTGGATCATTGTGTTTCTAAACTGATGTATAATTGCAAAGACAGAAAATAAGCAGAGGATGGGGGCAGGTGACACATGAGGACTAATAAGGGAAGGCGGACCAGGGTTACATTGTAATGTGCATTGAATACCAAGCTATGCTGGAAGATTCCTCCTATGGAAGTGAAGAGTCCCTGAACAAGAGAGCAGATGGATATTCTTAGAGAAAAGTTAATTGTAAGAAGACTCACCTACAGTAGTGTGTGGGAGACCTGGAGTCGGGAAGTTCATAGAGAAGCCACTGTGTAAGTTTGAACCTGTGTCTGCAGTGTGAGGGCTGTCAGCCTAGACCACACCTGACACTTCTGTGTCTGATTTTAAGCCTCCAGCTGGCATCTCACTGAATTTTCTACAGGAATGCTGCAAAATCAGTTTTATATACAGCTCTTCCGAGCTATAGTTTATAAACCATAGACTTCCTCATTTAAAGTGGATTATTAGAGTTAAGAAATGAGCATGGTAATAAAGTGTGTATCTATAAAGTCTAAAGACCTAAGTGTGATACCCAGCATTCCCCTGTGCCCCACCCACCCAAAAAAGGCTGGGAAATGATGTCATTAGTAAAATGATAAAGTGCTTGCCTTGCTAGCATGAGGACCTGAGTTGAGTCTCTAGCATCTGTGTAAAGCTGAGTGGAGACAAACTTTTAGGTCAGCTACTCTGGAATAAGTGGGTCTCAGTAAATAAACAAATGCTGTAGAGAGAAAATCCAGATAGGGTGGTAAAAACTTGTAATCCCACGGCGAAGGAGGCAGAGCCAGGAGAGGCCCTGACGCTCAGCCTTTATAGCCTAGCTAGTAAGCTCCAAGCCAATTAGAAACCTGCTGAAAGTAGATTCATTTCTGAAAATAACATCTGAGATTGTCCTCTGGCCTCCACACACATGTGCACATATGCACATGCATCTGCATACATGAATATGTACATGTGCATTTTTTTAAAGATTATAAATAAGTAGTATTCCCCCCCCCCCCCCGCAAGACAGGGTTTCTTTTCTTTGTGTAACAACCCTGGCTTTCCTGGAACTCTGTAGGCTAAGCTGGCCTTGAGTTTACAGAGATCTGCCTGACTTTGGCTCCTGAGTGCTAGGATTAAAGGCGTGCGCCAAGCATCAGGCCCAAAGTCTAGTTACAGAGTTTGTATTCATCATCACCATCCATTCAGAACTTGGTTATTATCACCAAAAGAAACCCTATTAACCATGGATCCTAACATCCCTTCTCTCTGTAAGTTGCCTTTTCTGTATATTTCATATACATCGGATTAATATATTATTTGAAAAGTTCCTATGGATGATTACTAGAAACTGTATTTTTGTGACTTGTTTTAATATTCCTTTATAGCTCCATGTATTTTCCCTTCAAGGCAAGAAGCAGTCAAGAGTTTAGAGTTTTGCAGCTAATCTCATGCTCACCTGTTTTACAGAAGGTGATGAGGTGGGTACCGGCATCACTGATGACAATGAAGATGAGAGTTCAGCCAATCAGATTGCTGGCAAAATACCCAACTTCTGTGTGCTGCTCCATGGCAGCCTGAAGGTGGAAGGAATGGTGGCGGTTGTGCAGCTCGGGTAGGAAGATGTTGGTATTTGGCCACGGGGCGACAGGACGGGGTATTTTACACACATTCACGAACCAAATGGAAAAATCGTAGTCAGCCTTTCTTTCCTTCCATACCCTTCCTACATCCGTTACCTTCTCCTCCTCTAGTCATCCTGCAAAGTAATTGAGAAACAAACCTTTTAATTACATTGATTTTATGATCTATGCATTCTCAGTTTTCCTCTTTTATTTATTTATTTTGGTTTTTTGAGACAGGTTTCTCTGTGTAGCCCTGGCTGTCCTGGACTCAACATTGTAGACCAGGCTGGCCTCGAACTCACAGAGATCTGCCTACCTATGTTTCCCCAAGTGCTGGGATTACAGGCATGTGAAACTGTGCCTGGCTGCTCCTCTTTTAATTTTTTTGGTCATATATTTACATTTTGAGAGAGAATTTTGCTGTGTGATCCAAACTAGTCTCACACCCATGATCCACCTGCCTCAGCCTCCAAAGTGCTGGGATTACAGCTGTACCAACCATACTCAACAAGTTTTCCTTTTTTTAAATCTTGCATGGCTACTGAGAACCAAATCCTGATTCTCTGCAAGGTCAACAAGTGCCTTTAATAGTTAATGTGCTCTATTTCTTGGACACCTTTGACAGATAGGAAAGATCAGGGGGTTAAAATTAATCACAGAAAGCATGTTTGCATCTCTGCTTGAATGAAAATTCCGAAAAGAGTACAGTTGTTTTTCTTTCTTTCTTTAGATTAATTTTATCTTTAATTTTGAGTGTGCATGTGTGTGCATGTTCAGGTGAGAGCTGGTGCCCATGGAGGCCAAAGGGCAGAATTGGAATTACATGTGGTTGTGACCTTCCAAACATGGATGTTGAGAACCAAACCCTGATCTTCTGGAAGATGGACAAGTGCTTTTAATAATCCTGCTCTGTTTCTTAGCCCTGGAGCTCCCGTTGACTGACTGGGAATTAACTAGTGTCCTTTCTAACTGTGTTGGGCACCTTGCCTGTGGTGTTGCTGCTGTGACTCCAGGAGGCAACTGGAGGGACTTGAGGGCTTCAACTTTTACCCCTATGCACCTGGGCTACTACTTACTGTGTTTTCACATTTTTTGTCTGTTAAACTTCTTTTGATTTGCATGCACGCTCGCGCGTGCACACATATCACACTCACATACATGTATATACACTCACAGTTTTGTCTAATAGTATGTATCTCAAAGAGTTGGGGAAATATTATGTGCATTTTTGGGTTTAAGATTTGGCTTTGGTAAGAGTGATATGCCTGACCTAAAAAAACCTTAACTCTGTTTAGAAAAATAGAACCTAGACTTCTTTAACTAGGCTGTCCTAGGCTTGACGTTCTGATTTTCCACCTTCTCTCCCTCTAGTCCTGAATGGCATGGAATGCTCTACTCCCAAGCTGATAGCAAGAAGAAATCAAACCTCATGATGTCTCTCTTTGAGCCTGGCCCAGAACCTCTCCCATGGCTAGGGAAAATGGCACAGTTGGGTCCCATTTCAGGTACAACCCAGACCAGGTCTTACTTGTTTGTTGTTGTTGTTCTGCTGTTGTGGATGTCTTTGAGTGGTGTTAGAGCACTCCTGAGCTTTCTGATGCTCAGTTCATACATGGAGGACCTCAGAGGATTTAAGGACTTAAACTCAACTTTCTCAGCCCAAGGAAAATAAACATTTATATGGACTAAAGTAAGTATGGTGTCATTAGCTGCTCTGAATGGAAAACTCCATGTTTTCTCTTTGTACAGTCAGTCATTCATAGGCCATCTTCTGTAAGCTTTCCCTTGACTACAGTGATGTTGCTGCTGTGTTTTTCTGGGCTTTTCTCTGACAGCTTTTCCATTTATCACCTTGTCTTTTCTTTTTCTTGCCTCAGTTTCCAGAATGTCCTATGCTTTCTCCTGTTGTCTGTGCTCGCTCTTTGTGTTTCTTCGTCTATAGTGGGTTCAGACTCCCAGATCTTCACCTTGAATCTCAGCTGGTGTCCCTCACATTTGTTGTAGTTCCAGTTCACAGAACTGTCAGCCTCAAGCTCAGCATATTCACGGCAGCTCTCATCTCCTTCTTCTCACTTTGCTGTTTCTTTGTTTGGAGCCTTTGTTCTCAGCCTCCAACTCTGTACTTACCATTACTGTTGACCCAGCTGATTTCATGTCCATTTCAGACACATCTGCTATCTCTTCTGGGCCATGTGAATAAAAGAGGTAGCTGCAGTTTTCAGAGTTGGATACATGAGGTCAGGTCAGCCCAGAGGACAAGTTGATCAGGTCGGCTATCTGTGGCTCAGGAAGGTCTTCACAGGGCAGAAGCACACTGGCTGAAATTTGAAGAAAAGTTTTCTGAGCTGATCAAGGAAGAAAGGGCTGCCAAAGTGAGCGAACGCCTGTTGGAAGGGAAGAAGCTGTAGCACAGCAGGAGGAGCAGGTGGTAGGTTAGAGATTGGCCGGAGTTAGAGCAGAGTAGGCCTTCTTTGAATAGTCATTCTGCAGACACTGGGAAGCCCCAGCTGAGGAGTGATGTGGTCAGCTCCTTCTGGCTACTATGACAGCACTTAGGGTAGCAGTTAGAGTGAGTGCTCGAGTCCTAATCCAGGTAAGATAAAGCCTGCACTCTGGGTCTAGTGGCGCAGTTCATTTGGTAAAGTACTTCCCTTTCAATGCATGAAGCCCTGGGCTCAGTCCTCAGTACCTAATATATCGGGGTGTGGTGCTACACACCTGTATCTCAGTGTTTGGGGGGTTACGGGCAGGAAGATCAGAAGGTTTAAATTATCAACTACAAAAGACTGAGACTCTGCTAGGGAAGGGGGTGAGGAAGATGAGGAAAGAGGGAAAGAAAAAAGAAATTTGCATTCCATTGTCAAATGCAGATTGGAAATGACTGGAGTGTCCTGCAGTTAAAGCTCATAGATAAACCTAGAGATCAGATGAGAGACAGCAGAAGAAGCCTGGGAATACTTAACAGTGTTTGCATCTGAGAATGATCGAGGTTTCTGGCCTAGGTACACAGTGAACAGCCTTAGTCACTTTCCTGTTGCTGTGATGAGACACTGTGACCAAAGTATTTCTAAGAAGGAAGTTTATTAGGGGTTTACAGTTTCAGAGGGCAAGTCCACAAGCCTCATGGCAGGGAGCATGCCAGTGGGCATATAAGCATAGTGCATAAACTTTAGCTGAGAGCTTACTTCTGACCCCAAGCCAGAGGCAGAGAAAGGGAGCTAGCTAAGAATGCTGTAGGCTTTTTGGCATATCAGAACCCACCTCACTGACACAAATTCTCCAACAAGGCCACACCTCCTAATCCTTCCTAAACAGTTCTACCAACTGGGGACCAAGCATTCAAATATATAAGCCTGTAGAGTCCATTGAAACCACCAGAACAGTCTATTAATTGAAAGTAAATGGGAGGATAAAAACAAACACCATATTTTGTTCATGCTATTTGAGCCTGTAAAAAGCAGATGGGCCTGCCTAGAGGTAATCCTTGCAGGAGTCAGGTAAGGAAAGTGACAGTTGGAGAACTCTTAGTTGTAGCAGATCACTCAGGGCCACAAAGGTGAGAGTGAGGGGATTAACTTAAGGGATAACTCACAAATTTGAATTTTTAATGTATAAAATCGATGTGTTTAGAAATTCTGTTTTCTGGGTGGCTCTGTGGTGAGAAGTTAGATATTTAAACTGCCTGATACCAAATTGGAATTTTTTAGTTCTCTTGGTTTTGGTTGTTGGGTGGTTTGGTTTTTGTTTGTTTTTTAGGGGGTAGAGTTGTTTTGGCTGGGGTTTTGTTTTGTTTATATTTTCAAGTCAGGCTTTTTCTGTGTAATCTTGGCCCTCCCATCCCTGCTCGTAAACAAATTGGTCTAATTTCAGTTTTCAATATGAGTATTTGGGCAAAGGATTTAAGCTTTCAGAACTAGTAGGAATGAGTTTCTGCTCCATTCAGCCGAGACCATGGTAATGAAAAGGCAGAGGAAGCTGCTAGAGTGTAAGTGTGCTTTGTAGATGTGTGGCGGTTCCATTGCCCCTGGAAGCAGGGCCGAACACTCAGACCCTATTGATCTGCAAACTCTAAAACTACAGTAGCTTTAACTAAGGAGTTTGACTATGTAAAACAAGTTCAGTCGCTAGTGGCTGTGACATTAGCACAGGCGTAGATGTTTTTCGCACCATAGAACGTTTAGGTCATGAGTTCTGGGTAAATATACAACTGTGCATATGATGTGGCTTTAACTCGTGTTTTCCCGGTGCATATTTGCTTTGCCTTCTTTGGCCTTAATGTGTAGAGCTGATGAGAAGCTGGTTTCTTTAAGGACGTTAGGCTGGCTTTCACTTAGCTAGGCCCCTGCTGATTGTCTCCTCCCCCACTTTAGTGACTTCTTATTGAGAACAGGGCCTCCACCATGATTGAAGTTAATGTGATTTCTTTATTAGTGATGGAGTGATTCAAAGCTAATTGCCTCATTGGGAGTGCAGTTGTGTTCCAGAACTGTCTTTTTCTTTAAGATGCTAAGGAGAACCCCTATGGGGAGGAGGACAACAAGAGCCCGTTCCCCCTGCAGCCCAGAAACAAGCGAAGCTATGCCCAGAACGTGACCGTCTGGATCAAGCCCAGCGGCCTGCAGGTACCACGCCCTGCTTTCTGCTGTGGGCTGGTGGGCTGTGCGATTTGATTTTTCTCTACTTTGATACTATGTAATTCATTTACTTCTAACATCTGCCCTTATTTCCCAAAAGGATATGAGATGGCCCACAGTGGGACACATATATGACAAAATCACTTTTTACAAAATTTAGAGCAATAACAAAACCAGAGGGGGTAAAATGGAAACAATTGTGTGTGAAACCAGAGGCAAAATGTTAATTGTGTTTGAGGACTTTAGTTCAGGGCTTCCTGCTACCAAGGTCAAAAGAGAAGCAAATGGCTGTATAGTAATAACAGAAAGCATGGAAACATTTCTGGAGAGGTGTATTTTCCCAGAATTGGATCTTTTTATTTTTATTTTTTCTATGTTGTATTTTATATTTTTGAGACAGTCTCATGCAGCCCAGGCTGGCCCCAAACTCACTGTGTAGTTAGGTTGGCCTTGAACCTCTAATCCTCTTGCATTTACCTCTCAAGTGCTGGGATTGCAGACATGAGCCATCACACCTAGTTTACTAGGATTGGATTTTTCCCCCCTGTGAAACAGGGTTTCTCTGTGTAGCCCTGGCTGTCCTGGAACTCGGTAGACCAGGCTGGCCTCAAACTCACAGAGACCCACCTGACTCTGCCTCCCAAATGCTAGGATTAAAGGCATGCACCACCACCACCACCTGGCTAGCACTGAATTTTTTAACATATTTTTTGAGAATTTTGTATATCATATAATGTGTTTGGATCTCATCCACACCTCCCCCTTCCAACTACTCCCAGGCCTTCCCCAACTTATCCCTTTCCCAAATTGCTATCTTTTTCTTTTTTAATTTAAAAAAAAAAAACCTACTTAAGTAATAATAATAATAACCTGAATCCAACTTGTGCTCTCCACATCCCACATAAGTTTAGAGCCATGCCCCAAAGCATGAATAACTTACCAGGGCATGTCACTTAAGAAAACTGACTCTCCTCACCAAATGCTCTTCAACTGCTAATTGTTCTTTAGTTAGGAGCCAGCATTGGACTTCATCTTAACAGTCTTCATGTGTTCCTTGCAGTGGAGGTGTACTCCTTAATCCCAGCATTTGGGAGGCAGAGGCAGGCAGATCTCTGAGTTTGAGGCCAGCCTGGCCTACAGAGTGAGTTTAAGGACAGCCAAGGCTACACAGAGAAACCCTATCTGCAAAAACAAAACAAAAAAAGTCTTCAGGTGCTCAGGTGGTGGGGTTATTTTTGGGGGCTACCGGGTAAGACAGAATCTCACTCTGTTCAGGCCTTAGCTGGCCTGGAACTGATGATGTAAACCAGGCTGGTTTTAAACGCATAAGATGCCCCAGCCTCTGCCTCCTGAGTGCTGGGATTAAAGGCCTTCACTACCAAACTTGGCTGTTATATTGCTTTATTGTTTTTTTGTTTGTTTGTTTGTTTTGGTTTTGTTTTTTTGGTTTTTTGAGACAGTTTCACTATATAGCCTTGGCTGTCCAGGAACTTGCTCTATAGTCCAGGCTGGCCTTGAACTCCAAGTTTTATTGTTTTTTAATAAAGCAGAATTAGGGTTTAATAATTTCAATTTAGGCTTGTGAATTACAAGAAGGGTGCATAGAGGGAAAGTCAGGCCTAAGAGCATGAGTATGGGCTTCTCTGAAAGTTACAAAATGTCAGACACAGCCAAGTCTGTAGGTGGGGCTCCTGAAGGGAAGGTTACCCACAACAGTGTATGGAAAGGCCTAAGTCTCCTGCACATTTCTTCTGTTCCTACAGTAAAACCCAGGCCAGTTTGTGTGCTGTCCGTGTGGTGTGTGGGATGTGTATGTGTGTGAGACTGTGTCTCTGTGTGTGATGTGTATGGGTGTGTCTGGCATGTATGTGTGTTTGTGTGTGTGGATGTTTGTCTCTGTGATGTTTGTTCAGCTTATAAACAGAAAAGGTTTAAGCGCAAGGGTTTTTTTTGTTTTGTTTTTTATTTTGGGAGGCTCACAGAGTTTCCAGAGCTTTGGACCTATGATACCATCATGGCAGAAATATATGATAAGAGCAAAATTGCTTACCTTGTGGCTAAGAGGCAAAATAGAAACCAGATAAAAGCCAGAGCTACTCAGTTCCCTTCACAGGTGTACCCTCCCAGGAGGCTCTGGCTGCATCACTGTATAATTCACAAAACAGTTCCACAGGGAGCTGTAATGGTTATCAAGGAACGCTGCATTCAGGCAAGGCACTCAGGACCTTCTACTCCCACTAACACGGTCCCTTAGCTCTGTTCCTGAGTCACTTGGGAAACCCCCTTTTGGGGGGGGGGGAGCGTTTTTACTTGTAAATGTCACTCTAGCTGGGCATGGTGGTACACACCTGTAATTCCCAACACTTGGGAGGCAGAGGCAGGTGGATCACTTTGAGTCCAAGGCCAGCCTGGTCTGTAAAGCCAAGGCTACACAGAGAAACCCTATCTTGTGTGTGTTTTTTTGTTTTTGTTTTTGTTTTTTTTTAAGTTATTCTAACTTCGGTGCACTGAAAAGGTGTTTAGACTGCCGGACAACACAGCTGCTTCTGCAGACTGCACTGGCTCCTTGGGACCTTTCTCTAGAGATTGAACCACTGCCGCCCTAAGGGGCTGTGGTGTCTTCTCTGTGCTGAAGATCAGGGTCTCCTTCCTTCCTTGTTGGTCCCTGACCCCAGCACCTCGTCAGGAGGATCACAACTACTTTGACTGAACTACTCTATTTTTTTTTTGTAATAAGGTATACATTAAGTTTACCATTTCAATCATTTAAAAATGTACAGGCTGGCCAATGTTTATGTTGTTACATGATCATTAGCATTATCTAGTTCCAGAGGAGAAATCCCTGTACCCTTAACCACTAAACCATTTGAAGTTGATTTTTTTAATGTCCTGTGAGCTAAGTGTCCAACTTCATTCTTTCTGCATTCATTCAGTTATCTCAACAGCAATCATTCTTTCCCCATCAGAGGTCTAGCCACAAATATGTGAGTATCCTATATCTATTTCTATGAAACAATTAGTTTAATACCATCAAGCTTTTTAAAGGAGGACAGTGGTATTTTGCAGAACACTAATAGCATCTTAGAAGCAGTTTCCATGTTGACGCTAAGTCTGCTCTTATTTCCATGTCTTGAACATTTAAAGCTACTTATTGGTTCTTTCTCCAAAGCCACAGAATTCTAATGCTCAGTTCTTTATGCTTGATAGACAGATGTTCAGAAGATCTTAAGAAATGCAAGGAAGCTCCCTGAAAAAACACAGACATTCTACAAGGTGAGACGTCAGTTACAGTAGGAAATGGTGTGCCTAGGGGAGGTGCCCTCATGGTGGTTACCATGTGTAGAAGTACAAATGTGTACAGTGACTACAGTGAGGTCTCGTAAGTCAGTTTTCCTATCAGTGAAATCAGGAGTGGCTGGGTAGACTCTTTCCCCTCACAATCCAGTTGGAGCCTTCTACTGCATAGGCTGGGAGGGGCTCAGACAAGCCAGCTTGAAGGGACCATGAATCCCTGACCGTCCTCACTCCTTTGTGGGGATTAGGGCTAATTCAAGCAGGAACTGCATGTGGTTCCTAGGGAATTTCACACAGCACAACAGAAGCTGCCTCCAAGAGTGACCAGCCAACTGTTAGTGTAAGGAAATGGATGTGCTTTGTAATCATGCCTAGCTTATCCAAAACCATGCTGGTAGAGGGACTAGAGTAGCAAGGGATGGAGTGGTGTGGGGACATTTAGGCTTTTTTTTTTTAAGACAGGGTCTCAATAGCTTGGTCTGTGGATGAGACTGGATGGAACTCACAGAAATCTGGCCAGACTCCAATTGTAGTTTGGCTGAATTAGTGCAGTGTGAAATGGGCCTAGCCTGTTAATTTTAAAATACATAATATAGGGCTAGAGAGATGGCTCAGAAGTTAAAGAGCACTTTCTATTCTATAGAGGACCTGGCTCAACTCCCAGTGGCTCACAACCATCTGTAACGCTGGTTCCAGAGGATCTAACATCCTCTGGTCAGGCACGCAGGCACGCAAGTGGTGCTCGTGCATGCATACATTCATACAAACATACACATACACAAACATGATTATAGCCAAAACAGAATAAAGCACACCCTCAGGTGAGCACCTCTTCTGGAGGGCATCCCTGCCTCGTCTGAGTGACAGCTACTACCTTTATCACTGTTGTCTTTAAACCTGGTCACTAGCAATCTGGGAAGTCAGACAGAATACAGTTTAAATCAGAGTTCAGCCAGACCTGCAGACTCTGTAACGTGTACGCCCATGATATCTGCTCGGCTGCAGCCCGTCTCTGCAGTTTGTACACATGCTCGCTGTTGTTGTGTTCAAGAAGGCTTGCTTGTACAGTAGTGAAGTGGTCATTATTTTCCCTGACACACTGTCACCAACTCTGTGTCTGAGGATTAGAAAGGGCAATCAGCTACTTCAGTTCCTCAAGTGGCTGAGGAAGGGGTGTCCACCCTGTGTAAATAAGGCCTCCGAAAGCAGAGTGGACACACAGCTTGCCCACTGCATGCCTGAGTGGTTGATGGGGTGTTTTGGGTTTTTCTGCTCTGTCCCCTCTAGCTGTGTTCACTGTCACACTCCAGGTCTAATCAAAGAGGCAACAGGCTATGAGATTTGGAGCCTTTTTCATGCCTGAATAAGGGAAACTAGTCCCCAGAGTTGGCATGAATGCTGTATGCAAGATGCTTGGTGTGTGTCGTAACTGCACCACCTGTGATCAGCTTGCTGGCTGATGAAGCTGCTGGGCGCCCTACACACGCCACTTGCCAGTTGATGTATCACATCGTTGTCCCTGGTTCTTGTGTAAAAAATGTTTGAAGAGCACTCTAAGCAGAGTGCTGGGTAGATGTGTGAAGAAACCTATCATTCGTGTGTTTCAGGAGCTGAATAGGTTACGAAAAGCTGCCTTAGCCTTTGGTTTTCTGGACCTGCTTAAAGGGGTGGCGGACATGCTGGAGAGGGAGTGCACCCTGCTACCTGACACAGCCCACCCAGATGCCGCATTCCAGCTCACCCACGCTGCCCAGCAGCTCAAGCTGGCCAGCACTGGCACCTCTGAGTATGCTGCATATGACCACAACATCACACCCCTGCATACAGACTTCTCGGGGAGCAGCACTGAAAGAATGTGATGCTGACCTCTGGAGCTTCCCTTCTCTGTTCATTTTGTCTAAAAACAGTTAGGGGTGAACTTTTTCCACTTATTCAGCTCGGGATAGCCACCTGAAGACTTGAGCTGTCTCACAGACAGCCTTTGCGGGTTTGAATGTTTCTACTGCAGTCTGAGAAAGGGTGGTTGTCTGGGGCTCTGCCTTTAGGTCCAGAAACAGCCTTTGCTCCATGACCAGCATGGCTTCTGAGAGGCTTGGAGAGATGAGGAGAGCTCAGGAAGCCTGACCAACAGGGGCCTTTCAGCATCTAGAAAGCAACTTTTCTACAGGTTTAAGTCTCAATTATAAGGGCATTCTTAAACTCCTGTGCTAGGAATGAGCAATCCAGACATCTGGAACTTGCCTAAGTACAAACCTGATGCCACTGAGTTTCAGAATTTTTCTTAGAACTTGTTTAAATTCAGTGGCAATGCTCAGGTGATTATGGTGTATCTCAAAGTACAAATTTTTAGACAGAAACCACAGTATGTGTAAAATCACTCCTGTTCATGTTTTTAAATGAAAATTAAATATTTGATTTTCTATAAAAAATATTTCACTTAAAAACAAATGATGGTTTGGTTTTTTTTTTCAAGACAGGGTTTCTCTGTGTAACCTTGGCTGTCCCGGACTTGCTTTTGTAGATCAGGCTGTCCTTGAACTCATAATGATCCACCTGCCTCTGCCTCCCAGAGTGCTGGGATTACAGACATGTGCCACCATGCTGGCAACAGATGATGTTTTGATCTATCCTATCCCTTGAATATAATTCAGATTCCAAAGATTCCTAAGTCCTGCCTTTTTGGGGGTTCCATATTAACTTCCTAGTTGTGACAGGTTCCAGCCAGTGGCTGTGAGAGCGCGCTGGCGGCTTCCCAAGGTCTGCAGTGCCCCCCAGCGCTTTGTGACTGCCATCCGCACTCCCTCAGCTTGCACCCGTGTCCCTGCTTGTGGTTTAGTGTGCTCAAGTACTTACGCAATACTATGCCCCAACAAGGGATTTTAGTCCTTTGAAAACCATTAGGTTGAATAATCTTTAAACACAGGTTATTAGAATTTTTGACTGTTTAAATGTTTTAATAGAAATACACAATCTTTCACTTTATCAGACAGCAACAAAGGGGATGCTAATAGCAACTAGAACATGGGATTTTGCACAAGGATGTGGCATAGTTGACTGCAAAGCCGACCTGCCGGGTCGGTCCCATGGTCAGTAGAAGGAACACCAGAAGGCAATACCAACAATCATTGGCAGAAGCTGCAGACCTGGAAAATACTCTTCAGTGAGATGAGATGTGTCAGGCCAGCCAGTTTAATGCTAATCCACTTTGGATTCACTGCAACACAAGTCTCCTTTCCCCAACAGCGGGAGTGAAAGATCCAGAGCTATCCCCTCTAAGCTCTTGTTTCTAGTGTTACTTTGCCACTTGGTTTACATGGAATGTGGTAGAGAGACTAAAGATGTCTTGTACAGTGGCCAACCCTAAAGTCTAGATTCTGTTCAGTTCCCCTTTTGGGGAGTTTCCTGCAGGAAATCCTCGTGATTTCCCAGCTCAGGTTCCTACTGCACACAATTTTTACAAAAAAATCAAAATAAAAATAAAAAGCCAGGCTGCAGTGGCACACACCTTTAATCCCAGCACTCAGGAGGCAGAGGCAGGTGGTCTCTGAGTTTGAGGCCAGCCTGGTCTACAGAACAAGTTCTAGGACAGCCGAGGCTACACAGAGAACCTGTCTTGAAAAAAAAACAAAGAGAGACACACACACACAAACCTAATAGGAAAAACAAAAAAAATGGGTGTTTGAAGTTCAAAAAAGTAGTCTCACCAGTGACTCAGGAATATGTAAGTGAATGGACGGAGCTAGCCTAAGAACTGTAGACTGTCTGCACGCAGCCCAGCGCAGCCTACCTCAGTGTTAAGTCTGCCGGAGCCGCCATTACCACAGCTGGCTCCTGCCTGACCCCCGCAGCTTTCACAGTTGGAATTTAAGTCAGTGTTTTGCAAGTAGCGCTCCCTTTCTCTAGTACTGCGCAGCTCTGATATGCTATGAATGTGGTCACGGCGTTCCCATCACTGCTTTCTTTAAGTCACTGCCTTTTCAATGCTTGGTAAGTGCTGTACTCATGAGTGTCTTTAGGCTAAAGGACATCAAGTATGAAGTGTTCTCTGGCCCCACTCTGACTCAAAAATGTCTTATCCATGACCATTTGTACCTGATTTTCAAATCAGTGCTACCCCACTACACAAGTAAGGGCTTGGGTATATCAGGTCCTGCCTGGTCACTTTTGAAGATCTTCAATGGAAAAATGTAGCCTTGTTTTTTCGTTTGTCACAAGCAATAGCAGAAAGACCAAGCCTTAACTATAAAGATAGACAGTGCCTGTAGGGAAGCACAGACAAGTGAAGGTGTAGGGCCAGTCTCTGTCATTAAATACACAAGAATAAGCCTGTTGTCAGATACCAGATATCCATGTCATGCAAATACAACACTAAGATAAAAGACAGTAAATTCAGGAATGTTACTGGAAAGGAGACAGCCTTACTTTAACAAACAAACAACTTTTACATCAGAACAAGAAGGTAAAACCGTAAGAATCATAGATTCAGCTCAAATGAAGCTGCCAAATTTCCCTTTAGTGGAGCTTTTTCTTTTTTTGTCCATATCGCCGCCTGCGCTGTTTATAAAGGTGACGGAAATTAATATATAACCCTGTAAAAAAAGAAAACAACTAATTAGAAATGTCTTTGTAACTAGACGTGGGAGTTTATCTGTGATGTTTCCCATGACTCAGCACTAAATTTATTGCTTAGATACACCTTAACCCATCAGCAATACTGACAAGCTGGCTCAACCCTTCCTCGGGGGCCTTCAACTTCACTGCTCATGCTCATGCAGGTCTATTTGTCTAGTAAGCAACTTCTGGATCTAACCTTCTATCATACTTTATCTCACACCTATAATCTGTACATCTGACTGCATGTCTCAAATTTTAAGACATTTAAGTATTGATATGCTCACCAATACAGTTCACCCCTACATGGACTTAGGTTCATGATTGTTTTGCCTGTTTTTTCCCCTTGTGCATTAATGCATGCCTGAATCAGAAACGGAAGGCTACTCAGGAACACATAGTAAACAGCAGTCTAGAAGTGCAACACAGTAAGTGAGGGAACAGGATTTCAGAGTAAAATTCCCATTCTACTTAACTCAGCCTAAGACCCAAAATTGTGAATTTGGGATTTACTTAATTTTGAATAATAATATGTACATATCTTTCAAATTACGCAACAATAACAGGAAGGAAAGATATAGATAATAGGGTCCCCTTACAAAGATGGCCAACTTAGGCTTCATGTGGGTCCTCTAGGAAGGGAAGTGGGGACTGCATATCGGACAGACTCACTTGCCAGCTTTCTGATCACTTTCTCCTGCTGGGACTACCTTAGCAGGCCACAGGGAAAGAGGACATGCTCAGTCCTGATGCACCTTGCTGAACTGGAGTGAATGGGAAGGGGAGCGCCCCTTCTCTGAGGAAGAGGGAAGGGAGAGTGGGAGATGGACAGAGGGTGGGAATGGGAGGAGAGAAGGGGCGGGGCTATAACCAGGATGTAAAGTGAATAAAAAATAATTTAACAATCTTTCTACTCTCTTTTCTTGGAGACAGAGTTCTACTCTATTGCCCAGGCTATAGAACTACAGAACTTGAAGCACTCTGCTGGGCTCAGTCTCACTGCTGCTATGATTACAAATGTGAGCCCACCACACAGGTGTTGTCCAACTTTTTTACTAGACCTGGGGCCCTCCTAAAGGTATAAATCTCCCACACTAAATGATGGCAATCACTAGGCTTTCAAACTTCTCAGGATATTTGTACTATTCATCTTGTTCAGGGAAGCAACCTCTAAGACTATGGTTGTGGTCCCTTCCCTCCAGGTATTCCCTGCCAGTCTCTCTTGCAACGAACCGTGCCAGTCTGGCTTGCATTTAGGTTACAGAAGGTGTTACGGCTTCTCTTATCACCTACTCTCATTCAGTAAAGCCATGTCAGGAGCAGCCACATGGAGAGGGTCCGTGGCAGCCTCAAGAGGAAGCTCAGAACTGATGCTCAGCCCATCAAGGTCTAATCTCCAGGAGCTGCAGCCCCAGAAGGCCCCTAAAGTATGACACCTGGAACCAAAGTACCTCCTGGGCCACTTTCTGACTCAGAAACTGGTAACAGTGCTTGTTTTCAGATACTAAGTCTTGATAATTTGTTACACAGGGAGAAAACTAATATGCTAGCAGTGGCTGAACCTGCTACTGCCGGCAACATAGACAACTACAGTTATTTCAATCTACCGAGTCAAATACCTCATCTAAACATTCAGAGAAACCGTTTGAGTTGCAATGGCTTTCAAGTGATCAAGTTTTATTTCTCGTTCTCATTAGTTCTTAGTTTTTATGAATTAATCTTGAATTTGTGTTCTGCCCAAACCTAAATTACTCAGCAGGTAGTCATGATCGGCCCGAGGCTTTCCAACAAGCTCTGCTGTCAGGCCATCACGGTCTCCTGCCTTAGCCACCAGCTCTATTTCCACTTGTTTTTCCTTTCCCCAAGACAAGGCTTCTCTCTGCCCCCATGTGTCCTAGAACTCAGTCTATAGACTACAGTCTCAAACTCAGAGATCCTCCTGCCTCTGCCTCCAGAGCACTGGGATTAAAAGCATGAGCCACCACTACCCAGTGTGTATCACCTCTTCACATGTGGGTGAGGGGTTAATGGGCTACTCAAGTAAATGGGACAGGAACTCTCTTTTTAATTCTTTTGTTTTGAGACAAGGCTCAAATTTCTGTGCTTTAGAATCCAGCCAGCATAGCTACTGTCCCCTGAGGTTGTAAAGAGCTCTTAGTGGCTTGGTACTTCCCAATACCCGTATGTAGGACAGACTCCCAGTGATGAAGAGCAGTCACAGTTTAGCTACTGTAGAAAAGATTTCCATATGCAGCATACTCTCCTACTGGGTCTGTTATCACAAAGAAAGCCTTCCCCTACCTTTCAGAAGTAGAATTACAATAAGGATGCTGAGAACTGAACTATTTAGCTATCCTGTCTAAAACATGACAGGAGAAATGTGTACAGCTAGCTAGTACTTACCTAAAAATAACATTACAAGGTAAACTTGAAGAAAAAAGGAGAATTTGACTTTCATCTTCACTGGATATGGCAAAGTAAAACTGAACCTTCCTGACTCGTTGAACACTGGAATGGACTGGATCACCGCCACAGCTGGAAACAGAGAGTGAGAAGCAAATGGAACAGGTGCATGAAGGAACAGCCCCCAGCACCTCAACCTCACAGTTCCAGCCTGGGGCTGCAGGAGATGTGCCCTGCCCGACTACCCTTGTACAGAAAGCTCCTGATGACTTCTCACATCGCCTCTAAGCTGTCAACAGAGACTGGTGAGAACAGCCCAGCATCTGGACTTCTGTCTCCTCACCTATAAAATGTGGGGAGTGAGAGGGGAGTCCCTTCCTGACCTACTTACTAGGGACTAATACGATCTCACTTGGGAATATTAAGAATAGCATGTAAATAAGGAGCATGCAGCACATGAGACCAAGCTTCCAAACTTGAGGAAATTAGCCCCATGTCTCTGGAACAGTCATATAAAAAGTATGAAAAGAGGCCATCAGGAAGAAATCCAACAGTGATTAGACCACAGCTGACAGAGAGGAGAGAACACCAGCCTCTCAGCCACATGGGCACCCCTGCGAGCTACACTATGAGACCTGAAGTTTCTAAAAAATTACCTTCTGACAAACATCCCAAGGGATAGAGGGGAATCCACACAGTGTAGCGAAGCCACGTGAGCACCTTCCAGTCCATGTCGATGCAGGAAAGCATGTAGAAGGGGTACCTATTAGAGAATAGAGTTCAGAAATGACAGCCGCTGCAGTTCTGAATTCCACCCTAGACAAGCACTCACAAATACCAAACAGTTCTGCACTGCAGCATGTGGCCTCACAATACAATTACAGTCCTGGGTTGCTATTCACAAACTCCCATCAGACTCCATTCCAACTCCATGAAGGAAGTACATTCTACTGGCAGGCTCAGTGTATTCTCCAAGGAACCTTCTTTGTACAACTAATGCTGAATGCTTAGGACCTAACTGGCTTTATTCCTAGTTCTCGTCTATGTTCCCAGTAGGTAGAAATGCCAAACTGCCTTTGGATAAATGAATGGTTCTATAAAATTATACAGAAAGCCTCTAATCTAGAATCAGAAATGCTCAGTCGTAAACAGACATCACACTGGGCATGGTAGCACACGCCTTTAGTCCCAGCACAGAGGAGGTGGAGGCAGGCGAATCTCTGAGTTCAAGGGCAGCCAAGGCTACACAGTGAGACCCTGTCTCAAAAAAGAAAAAAACAAACTAAGAAATATCACTAGAAATTCATTTCTTCCCAAAATGTTAATGTCAAGGGCCTTGAATTTGTTTCAAACCTTTGCATCCAGCATGCCTGAGGGTACAGACCCAGGCACACGAAGATATGGTTCAGGCACCACTGCACCATGAACCCTGCCAAACTGTCACTATAGAAACCTATAGCTGAGGAGGCAATCTGCAAGAGCCTGCATAGGACTCAACGGGAAAAAGCAGATGATACAGAGGGGTGGTTAAAAAGAAACACGACATAACTGGACAGGTTCTTGTTTTGCTTTGAGAGTCTCTGTTTTGTGGGGCATTTGCCCATACTGTGAACCCCAACACTGTTGTTTACTGGAAAAACCTATTTCTAGGTGTGGTATGGCTCAGCCCTAGCCCAAACCTTTAATCCAAGACAGGATTAAATAAAGTCAACTGTAGGTCAAGAGGTGGAACAAGCAACTAGTTGACAAGAGTGAACATAGGAAAAAACAAAAACAAAAAACAGAGAGTAAGAGGAAGTCAGGAGGATGGAAGTAGAGGGAGGTGAGGGGACTGATTTTTAATAAGCCAGTCTGACTCCATTACAGGCTTCAAAACTGGCTTCAGACTGAATAGGCCGAAGGTTTCTATTTTCCAGAAAACAAAACTACAGTCCATGGAAACAAGATATAATAACACAATAACCTCCCTGAAAACCAGAAACAATAATGTAGTAACCGCCTTGAAAAGTCCCCAAGCACCTGACCAATTAAATTAAAGGTTAGTTAGAAATGCTTTATTTAGCTAGTCAAAACGATAGTTTCCTGGACATTCCTTGTTACCTCTCCATGAAGTGTCCTCCCCAGCCCCTAGGTCAGCACCAATCAATCAATGTAAAGATTACCTAATCACACCAGGGAAATCCCCTGTCTTTAAACTGAGCCTGGGTGCTCACGTCAGGGTTTCCATTCCATGGCAGTTTCTGCAGAATAAACACTCCTTGCTTTTGCACACAACCTGAGTCTGAGGTCTTCCTTCAGTGATTCCCGGACCTAACTGGGACATTCAGTTTGAGAGTTTTTGAGACAGTGTGGAGAGGTATGTGGTTTTCCCTCTGGGGCATTGGCTAAGGAGGAAGGTCAGCTGGGTGCGTTCTCTGCCTCTCTCAGATAGTAGTAGATGCATCTGGCTCCTGAGTCTTCATTGGTAAATGGAGATTTGGGGATTTTATTTAAAAACTCTCAGTCTTCAGGTCAAGCTGACCTCAAATTCATGGCAATCCTCCTGACTCAGCCTCTTTGAGTCCTGGAATTACAGGTGTGTGTCACTATGCCAGGCATTGAATCAGTTCTTCAAAAAGGGTATTATTTTGTTCGTTTGTTTTATTTTTTGAAACAGGGTTTCTCTGTGTAGCCTTGGCTGTCTTGGAACTCCATCTGTAGACCAGGCTGGCCTTGAACTCAGAGAGCCACCTGCCTCTGCCTCCCAAATGCTGGGATTACAGGCGCGCCCCACCACCCAGTAACTCTAGTAACGGTTCCTACTATGCCCTCAAGAGAGCTCTCTTAACTGACCCATGCAGCCTAGATTGCCACTTTGACCTGGTTTGAGTTCTAGCCTTTTCAAGGCCCTCCTGGATGGGCCTTGGGGCTCTGCAACACAAAGAGTGAGACCTTGAAGTGTAGCAACATAAATCTTTCATTCTCTGGGTCTCTTTGCTCCCTACAGTCTGGACTCTAACCAATGCTTTAACATGCTCTGTCTTTCACTGCACACTGATGTGGCTAGGACTCTCATGTGTAGTACTAGTCCCAAGCCAAATGAAACTTCCAGCCAAGGCAGCAACATACAGAGAGGCGCATGCATTTGTACCCACCTGAATATTTCAATTGTGCTCCAACAATAAAACACAAAGAAAACCACAGCTTTGTTTTGCATTTCTTCCATGGTGCCAAAGATGATAAACAGAATAAAATTTCTTCCAAGAAACTATTAAAAAGACCCAAAAGAGAGAAAGTTTAAGTGCCATGTGTATCTTGTGTGTGCACATGCCCATCTGTCTTGCTGGTCTGCACACCCATACCTGTGTATGCATGTGCTCCCTTTTTTGTTTGTTTTTTGTTTTTGAAACAGTGTTTCTCTGTGTAGACTTGACTGTCCTGTCTGAGACAAGAATGGCCTCAAACTCAGAGATCCGCCTGTCTCTGCCTCTCAAGGGCTGCGATTAAAGGTGTGCGTGTCCACCTAACGTCTTTTTTTTTCCTGATGTTTTATTTTATATGTGTATGTGAGTAGAAATGAGTACACCATGATAGACTTGTGGGAGGTCAGAGGACGCCTTGCAGGAGTCAGTTCCCTCCTACCACGTGAATTGCAGAAATCAAACTAAGGTTGCGAGGCTTGGAGATTTTACCCATTTCATGGTCCCTTGTTACATATTGAAATAATTATCCAAACCAGCCTTTCTAGATAAATAGGTACTTTTCTGTATACATTAGTTTTTTATCTATATAACATGTACATTAAAGTGATATAGAATATGCCTTCTATATAAAAAAATCACTCTACCACTGAGAGATTAATAAGGGAAAAACCCTTTGATAATAGCACAAAACTGGCTCTGGCTAATGCACAAAGGGTAAACCAGGCCTGAACAGAAACCCCATCAGCTTGTAGAGTTTCAGGGACCCAAGTTACACTTTGAGCAAATAAATATGTTCCACAGAGACAGAAATCCCAATGTTTGGTTGTTTGGACAAATGGGGGGATTTTGATGTAAAAATACTATCAGAGCTGTCTCCAGACAGACAGGGGCTGTTCTCCAGATCGCTGTTACCCAGGGTCGTCCTGCCCGCATAGCAGAATCACGCTCTTCCTTGTAAGAGAGGCAGGAGCATTCCTTTAGCTAAATTCCACTCTATGTAACTTAATCTTTCCCAGGCAAGTTTAGTAGCTCCTGTAGGAGTTACTGTGCTCTGTTTCTCCAGTATCAAAAGCACGCTTGTGTACTTATTGTGTACACGCAAACACAATATAAAGGACACTGCCAATGAACATTGGTGCCTACACAGGCTAAAGGAACAAAACATCACAAATCCAGTAACTGCTATGTGTACTATGTGTAATATTGTCCTGTGCCCATCATTCCACTGCTGGTCTACACAGCCCACTGCTTGTGTATGTAATTTACATAGTACGCTATTTCATGGAAAGTTTTTAAGATTTGTCATGTACATATGTATATGTGCCTCTTGTATGTATGCTGCAGCCAGAAGGCAGAATTTAATACTCCAAAGCTGGTGGTTGTGAGCCACCTGACATGGGTATTGGAAACCAAACTTGAGTCCTCTGAAAGAGCACCAAGCACTGCTGACTGCTGAGCCATCTCTCCAGTCCCTATGTGCCTATCATTTAGCCTTTTAGAACTCATGTCATATGCATTACTTTGTAACTTGCTTCTGTAGTTCCCAAACTAACCCCACACTCAACTTCAGAGTAGCTGAAATACAAGAATGCATTTCCTTCCTTTTCAAATCTTATTTCCTGCCCAGACAGCCAAGGTCTCTTTAAAGGTAAATGGTTTGGAGGTTTTGTTTTGTTTCTGAGATAGGGCTTCTCAGTGTAACCCTGGCTGTCCTGGAACTCACTCTGTAGACCAGGCTGGCCTTGAACTCAGAGGTCTGCCTGCCTCTGCCTCCTGAGTGCTGAAATTAATGTGCCACACCTCCTGGCCACTTGAATGTGTTTGATTCTGCCAGTGCTAACTCTCACAGCTGCAAGTCCTGTGGCTGTGTCCCACAGTCTGCTGTTTCTTGCACACAATATCTTGGGTTTTTTTGGGTTTATGAACTTTGTGTGGAAGCCTCCTATATTCTTTTGAAACAAATGTGTAAATTCTATGAGGCTAGACAAAGATTTTTTTTAATTCTTTTTACTTTATTTTTTAAACCTAAAGATTTATTTACTATGTAAATTCAGTGTTCTGCCTACATGTGCACCTGCATACCAGAAGAGGGCACAAGAACCCAGTATAGATGGTTGTGGGCCACCATGTGGTTGCTGGGAATTGAACTCAGGACCTCTGGAAGTGCTATGAAACTTCTAATGTCTCTCCAGCCTGATTTATTTTATTTTTAATAATGTGTATGTGAATGCGGTGCTTTTGGAAGCCAGAGGCACAAATCTCCTGGACCTGAACTCAGAAGTGGGGTCGGGAGCAACCCCATGTGGGTACTGAGAACCAAACTCAGGTCCTCTACAGAAGCAGCTTAACCACTGAGCTATCTCTCCGGCCCTCAAAGATGATTTTAACAGAAGAGATTTGTTTGCCTCTTATAGAGTCCAAGGGTAGTGATAGTTGAAGATCACTGTGATGTCTGCCCCGTGAGGAACAAGGAGATTGAATTCTATTACAGACCCTTCTGAAGGACTCAGGCTCTATTGCTTTGTTTCGTTGAGACAGAACAGATCTCACTAGCTGCTCTAGGCTGGTCCTGCACTCAAGACCTTCCTGTCCTAATCTCCCAAATTCTGGGGTTACAGGCTTGTGCCACAATAACAGCTCACAAAGGGAAAGCTCAGCTTCCTTCTCTACTTCACATTTCTCACACCCTGTCATAGCTTACAACTGAGGTTGTAGTTCTGTGGTTTTGCAGATGAGTGCTCAACTCAGCTCTGCAAGGCCAAAATCACTTTGTTTTTTGGCCTGCTCATCACTAAGTAGATATTTCCTTCTTGTATCTACACTAGCAGCATGCATGTTCATCCAGACACCTAATCTGTCACATTTCCTCAGAAAGAAGTCTTACCATTTTGGCAAAGTCAAATAAACACATTTCAGTCTACTAATCCATGATTACTTCATACAGAAAAAGCTTACATCACACCACTTCAGCTAAGAACTTTAGTCTTTCCTCAAAGAACAACAAGGTAACTTTCTTCCTAGGCTTTTTTTCTCCATTGCTTTCTTATTATCTGGTCACTCTCCAGGGACCTTCACTGGAGTTGCTCATGTCCTCACTCTGCACAGTAACACACAGGAACCCCCAAAATCTGCCTGAAGTGCTCCAGTCAACCTGCTGTGGCAAATCCAGCCCCTACTTCCACGTCAAAATGAGGCCTGTTCCGCACAGGTCCGGAAGCTCCCCACCCATGTGTTCCCTAGACAGATGGGCATTCTGAGGCTGTCCCTTCCACCTGGGGAAAAAAAAAAACAAATAAAACAAAACAAAGGAACAAAAACTTAATTCTTACCATAGTTCTTAACACACAGGATATAATATTCCATATTACTGCATCTCACACTAACCCCTGCTACTTTTATTTATCTATTTATTTTTTTATTTTTTTGAGACAGGGTTTCTCTGTGTAGTCCTGGCTATTCTGCAACTTGCCCCGTAGACCAGGTTGGCCTTGACCTCAACAGAGGTCCACTTGACTCTGCCACCTGAATGCTGGTGCCCGCACCGCCCGGCTCCCCCGCTACTTTTTAAACTAAATGGACACCTCTTCCTAAGCGCAGAAAACCCCATAATTAATAACGTCTGCTGTGTTATTAATACCTTACCATGCAGCTGACCCTGTAAGAATGCACGGCTGGGGGCAGACAAGCACTCAGCGCACATGAGGTCAGCACTGAGGTAAGGCCAGCAGCTATGCCCAACTGCTCGCCTCTGCAGCTGGGCAGCGCGCTTTCATAGTACGTGGCCTGTCGAGGGGCAGGACAAGGAGGATCAAAGACTGTGGTACCCCATTCCTGACTAATCAACTGGGGCAACACAGAGGTATTGGAGGGAACAAAAACGTTCCCAGTGGCTAAACTTGAACAGCTAACGCCATCTGCACGCCCTGCAGAAAGAACGGAGGAGCGGGGATTCCTTGTTCAAACCAAGACTCAGGCTTCTCTGCTTTTCCTGAGAACCAAACTTCCCTAGGTAAAAAGTTCTTGATAATGCTGTCATTTCATGACCCTGTGATAAACAACAAAACAGGCCAACAATGCGAAAATATGCTTTGGAAAATATCAGTGCTTTAAATTTTTCCTTCAAGGCCAGGCGTAATGGCTTTAGTCCCAGCACTTGGGAGGCAGAGGAAGGAGGATCTCTGAGTGCAAACTGTTCTATAGAGCAAATTTTAGGACAGTCAGGACTACAGAGACCTTGACTCAAAAAAAAAAAAATTTCCTTACATGCTGAAATAAAACAGTGCTATTCTATGTAAATAATATGTTAATAACTAGAGCATGGTAGGTTGTGAGCTGTCTACTGGATACATACTGAAATCTTTCATTCCTCACTCTCACACTTAACTCTTGATACCTGGATGAGGGTAGGCAGCACTGGGGAACTCGTGACGCCAATCGCGGCATTGAGGGTTTCCACTAGAGCCAGCATCTGGCAGAAATACATCATGTCAGCCACGCTGTGGAACGTGTCGTAGAAGGACTCTAGGGCACAAGCACACATGACCGGTCAATCGACTGAGCTCTGGCAGAGGCAGTTCTCCAACTAGACCGTGCCTTACAGGAAAAGAACGTGGGACAGAAAACAGACATGGAGTCAGGCTCATGTTTCTAGCCTAAGCCAGGACAGGCTCCAGAAGAAGGGGGTCCCTTTACCTCCAGAAAGTGAACACCAAGACCCTGTGTCACCTCCTCCTGGCTGAAAACAAGGAAAAGGGCACACCTACCTTTCTTTCTGTTACTATCTATTGGAAAAAAATTCTACATACAAGAAAAATAGAAATTCTTTTCAAATCAATTGCCTCTTCTAATTTAAAACTAAATCTCTATCATATATATTATACAGGCAATCAAGATTTCAATTATGGGCTGGAGGGAGGGCTCAGACGTTAAGAGCACTACTGCTCTTCCAGAGGTCCTGGGTTCAATTCCCAGCAACTACATGGTGGCTCACAACCATCTATAAAGAGATCTGGTGCCCTCTTCTGCCCTGCAAGCACACATGCAGGCAGAACACTATATAAATAATAAAGAAATATTTTTTTAAAGTTTCTTTTATTAAAAAAAAATTCAATTACACAGATGCAGAGATAAAAGTATTAAATAAAATTAGATTTCAGGAAGGCTGTAGAGATAGCTCAGCAGTTAGACACACACTGCTCTTGGAGAGGACCTGAGTTTGATACCCAGCACCCACATCCAGCAGCCCACAACTCTGCCAACACCCTCTTCTGGTCTCCAAGGGCACCTATATTCAATTGCACAGACCTGCACACACAATTTTAAGATTTTTTTCAAGTTGATTATTATCATTGTTACTATCTTTTAATGTGTTTGGGGTTTGGCCTGCATGTATGTGTATGTAACACTTTATGCCTGGTACCACGGGAGACCAGAGGAGGCATCTAACCACCTAGAACTAGATTTATAGACATTTGTACCATGTGACTGCTGGGAATCAAACCAAAGTCCTCTGGAATAGCCAGTGTTTTTAACCACTGAGTCATTTCTCTAGCCCCTAAATATAAAATCCTTAAAATTAGACTTCAAAAGACTTCTTAGAATTGTGAGAATCTATCCTAACTAAAAAGGCCTTATTAATACAAGGCTGCCCTCTGGAACATTTTCCAAGTGCATTACTGTTCAAATGGTCTAAATATCTAAGAGCACAGAACGTTTGAGCAAATTACTTGATAAACATTCACAATGGCCACTAGTACTCACCTGAGGCCCACATATGGGCAGCACTTTGAGAGGCCACATCATTCCCTGTCTTCACCCTAGCCCTGTCTGGACATGCTGCATCGCATCTTGCTTCAGTACTACTCAACTAGGGACCACCGACATTCCAAGTAGGACCATCCTCTGTCCTGCGTATTGCAGAAGGTGGGGGATTCCCAGACCCCACCTACTGGATACAAGTGGCACCCTGAAGCTCTACAACAGTGACAAACATCTCCAAATGCTCCCAATGAAACCAAAACCAAACCCCAACAAAAATAGAGAAAAAGAAAGAGAAAGAGAGAGAAAGAAAGAAAGGAAAACAAAGAAGAAAGCCATGGGCAGATACAACCATTATCCATATATTTGTAATCTAAATCCTCAGTTAAAAAGGTCCATAGAAAAGCAAATTACAGTTGAAAAACTGATCACCACTGAGCCAACAGGACTGTTCTACCGCACCTGATGACCTGACAGCTTTTTGACCAGATCACTTTATAGCTAGTTGTCTTAAGATGCTTTGTGATATTTGGCAAGCATGGGTGCATGTCTGCCTGTCAGAGGACAATTTCCCGGCTGGTTCTCTCCTCTTACCATGTGGGCACTGGAGCTAGATTTTCAGGCTTGGCAGCACCCACCTCTGAGCCATATTGCCAGCCCTACAGCCAATAGTCTTATCAATAACACTCAGAAGCCTCCCACCACCTCAGGTTGAACGAGGCAACCATTTATGTACCTGGAGGTCCCTGTTTTCCTTCCATGGGGCTTCTGATAAAGCCACACTAGAAAAAAGAATGACTGGGGGTGACTGCACCTGAACGTCTTCATTCCCTCATGGGATCTCAGAGGCTTCCGGTCACATGGAGGCTGATGCCCACAGTGGCTTTCCTAGCCTGCCACCGTGCTATGGCGAAGTCCAGTGTCAGGGGTGGAAAAACAACTCATGGTTCCTCCTCTTTCAACAGACTCCCCAGCTCAACAGCTCAGCTGCCACAGACTGCAAGATCCAGGCCCGAGCAGTAGGATACTCTCAAGAAATCATTTTTCTTTTCAAACAGTTCATATTTCCTATTACATTTTCTCCATACCTACTTTGCAAAAGAAATTGAATTTTCAAATGATCTATATTCAAACTATTGGAAAACTATACTCTCTCTAATCTTTGCATGTACTGTTTTGCAAGCTGGTTTGGTATGGCTATGATCAAATAGGAAAAAACAATTTATATATTAATTTTTGCCTCTCATAAGTGTTGTTCCGTGCTGTTGCTAGCGCTTTCTGTATGCTTCACAACAGCACACTGGTGAATATTGCACTGAAAGTCCTCACTGACAATACCTGGGGAGCTTCCAACTTAATGCCACGTCTGCGCAAGTGACGTCTCCAGGCCAGCTGCAGTCGGCC
Organism: Pachyuromys duprasi; assembly: GCA_028658305.1. Lineage (NCBI taxonomy): Eukaryota > Metazoa > Chordata > Mammalia > Rodentia > Muridae > Pachyuromys > Pachyuromys duprasi. The sequence goes on along the minus strand of CM053749.1, from coordinate 50,685,598 downwards.
TGCTCCACCAGGGGCTGGGAAATGTGCTGTGCAAGCACAGGGAAGGGCAAGACGGGCGGGTTGCCTCCTCACATCAGAGGCAGAGAAAGCTACCTCAGCTGCCCTGAAATTTCATACTTACCTTTTCCCAAGATAAAGAACCGCACTGTCAGGTTAACAAAGATCCAGGAGAAGCCAAGGAGCTGCACCAGGTTATACATGAACAGGTACCCTTTCTTCAGGCTTGTCAGAGCTGCGGAGCAAAGCGGGCAGTGAGCCACCAAGCACAACCCCAGAGAGGAGCGCTGCGACTGGACAGCTCCACCCTTTTTTACCTGGTGACCCCAAGCTCCCACACAAGTATGGAGCCCGTGTCCTCCTGGCCTGGGATCCCGTAAAGAAAATATGTGCAGCACTGCCCGGCAGTGTGTTTATTCACCAGCCTCCTTTCATAGCCTTGACCTGCTCAGGAGAATCCCTGGCAATACATGTAGGGAAATAAAGTTCCCTTCAGCTCTTGGTTTAGTTAACATAAACTAGAGTGATTGCTCTTCTCTCAAATTTTTTTAAGATCATGCAAGTCAAACTAGCTTACATAGTAGAAACAATAAATGAAAAAATAATTATTCGTGTAGCCAGTCCTGGCTGAACATAGTGTGCCAGACACCACAAAGGGCATAATGGGGACGTGAAGACAGTGAAAGCACAGCACTGTCTCTAGAAGCTTACAGTGGGTTGGAAAGCCACGGCACAAGCTAGAGGGAGACAAAGAATGTCTTCTAAAAAGACATTAGGCTGGGGAGAAAGGCATTAGGCAGGACTGGATAAGCTGGGGTCTGAGCTGTGCCTTTAGAGCTGTGCAGGACAAGGATGCAGCCAGCGGCAGGAAGATGTGCGCACTCATGCTATTGACACAGGAGGCCTTACAGCCTCCTCACAAAAGAGGGGGAAAGAAAGAGCAGAAAGGACAGGTCTCAGGCAGAAAGGAGGCGCTCAGCTTTTGTTGCTGCAGGCCAACTGTGTCATCACATTCTCATCAACACTTGGCTGATGCCCACATCACTGCATTTAAAAGTGTGATCAAACAAAAACCAGCCTACCCCACAGGCCCAAAAGATACCAGATGTAACACACTTAATCAAACTTCTTCATAATACAAAAATGTGCACTTCCTAGCCCTATCATCAGGAAACTAGGAATTTTGAAAAAACAGTTAAAGCCTTGTCTAGCTTCCTAAAAATCTATTTTTAAAAAAGCTAATGTAAATATCAAAAGTGGTCTTCAAAAAAAGAATTTTATAGTGTGATAGCACATGCCTATAATCCCAGCAGAGACAGGCGGATCTCTGTGAGTTCAAGGCTAGCGTGGTCTACTTAGTGAGTCCAGAATAGCCAAGGCTACACAGAGAAACCCTATCTTGAAAACCAAAAACAAACAAACAAACAAACAAACAAAAACCCAACATTTTTATCATTGGGCCAGTAATGCTAGCGGCACTTTAGAGGCAGAGGCAGGAAGATAACTGTGAGTTTGAGGCCAGCCTCGTCTAGAGTTCCAGGCCAACCAAAGGCTATTTTGTAAGACCTTGTCTTAAAAATTAAAAACGAAACAATTATTATTATCATTACTATTACTATTAGGTGGGTACATGTGCTGTGGCCCATGTGTGGAGGTCAGAGGACAACTCTGTTTTATCAGTTCTCTCTTTCCCCCTTTATGTGGGTCCCAGAGGCTGAATGCAGATTCCTGCAGATGCATCTTCATCAAGATGCTTCTTACGTTGGTCTTTGCCTCCACTAGTCCTCTTTAGAGACTATATTTTTATTCCTTTAAGTCTATTTCTCTAAATTAGGAGCCACTCAAGTCTTTTGTAAAGCTCATTTAAAACACAACACATACACACACACACTCAGAATCTTAGTGTATAAAACACAAGCTCTGTGTCAATTACAGTGGAGCTTCGTGCAAGACATTTCTGGGAACTACTGAGGTACCAGAGAAGAAAATTCGGAAAGCACTTCTGTAAACCTATCTCCTTCCTTACTGTGGCACGCCAGATAAAGCCCTTGCAAAAGGTTTGGTTCAGGGTTAGGAAAGCCTCATCTCCTTCTGTTGTTCCCATTAATTTTCCTAAGACCTGCATGAGCCTGCCACTAGACACCAGCTCTGAGGATGGAGCCCATAATCGCCTCACCCAGCTCCAGACCCAGAGCTGCTCCAGGGCTTTCCAGGACAAGCGTGTAACACGCAGCAGATGCGCTCAAGCAACATCACCACCAACATTATGTTTACTTACAGACCTTTTTTAAATAAATATTTGGTTAAATAAAATGAATTTTTTTCTAAAATTCTGAATAGCTGGGCAGGGCATCACACGCCTTTAATCGCAGCACTCAGGAGGCAGAGGCAGGTGAATGGTGGACACTCTGCATGTTGGAGACTAGCGTGATCTGCATATTTAATTGCAGGCCAGCCAAGAGACCTTGTCTCAAAGAAAGAAAAACAAAGAGTAAGTAAAATAAAAATTAAAATCCTGAATAGGAGCTGGAGAGCCAGCTCAGTGGTCAGGAGCACTTGCTGCCCCAGCAGGGACCCATATCACCACAGCTCACACCTGGCTGGGACTCCAGGTCAAGGAGCCACTGCACTCTCTTCTGGCCTCCCCAGCACCCCACATGTACACAGTGCACAGAGCACACGCAGACCACGCTCCACCTTGGCAGCTGATAACCACAGGTGTTTACGGCACAGCCCGTCAGACTTCAAGCGGGAGAAGACCCTGGGCTGAAGGAGCGCGGCCTTAGCCCTCTTGCCTGACAGCTCTAGCGCCATCCACCCTAGTCTGCCCAGAAGTCCGACGTTCTCTTCTGCCACACTAGCCTCGGTTTCCTCAGACAGGGGGAGCCCCAAACAAAGGAAACATCCTTAAAGGTAAGGCTTTATTATGGTGTGCAGAGCTTAAAAACTCACCCGGCGTTCATCGGGGTGAAGCTCCCCACTCTCTTGCCATGCCACATCTGCCCACCCCAACTCCATCACAGGTTAACTGGTAACCACCTCAGCCACTTACTTTCAGGGGAGCCTTCGCTTTCTAGTCTGAGTTTATTTAGGCGTTCTTCCTCCTAGAATTTAGACAGAAATTTTCCAAGAATACAAGTTAGATTTCCCAGATGCTACAAAAGCCCAGGTGCTGGGAACATGACTTGACTGTCAGGCACCTATTCCCAGTGTGGCAGGTGCTCTGCAGAGGAGACTGTCCCGGATCACAGCGTGAGCACGGAGTGTGGGTAATCAGTCACGCAGTGGCTAATCAGCTCGTTTCTGGACTGCCTGGGGCAGTCTTGTGCTCAGCTCTGACGGACACCCTCTGTAGACTTGTTACAGTGCCAAATGGAGGGACAGAAGCTAGGAGTGCCATTTCAGACTTTACATTTGTACTTTAATTTCTTTTTTCCCAGAAGCTAAGATCATGTCCAACGTCAATGCAAACAGATACATATAGTTGTATTTCTAAATATCCGTATGCGCCATATGCACACCTGTATTTCCTCACTGTCAGCTGATGTGGCTGCTAATATCATTCTGCAAAAATAAGACAGCTTGGGCTGGAGAGCTGGTTCAGTGGTTAAGAGCACTGGCCGCTCTTCCAGAGAACCTGGGTTCAATTCCCAGCACCCACACAGTGACTTGTAACCATCTCTAACTCCAGTTCCAGGGAATCTGACACCCTCTTCTGGCCTCTGTGGACACAGACCTAAATGCAGACAAAATACAAGCACACGTAAAATGAAATGAAAAAACGAAAAACAAAAAAAAGCTCCTTAGAGAAATATTCTTCTAGGACTGAAGCAAAAGATATAAAGATATTGAAGCTATTCCTGGCATAGATTATAGAGTTAACAGAAAGGAAGAAAAGGTGAGGAGAGAAGGAAAAAAAAAATCCTACAATGGTTCAGCTTTTTGGAAGGCACACGAGGCCAAGTGAAAGAGCAGCCAATGGCCACAGCTGGGACGGTGTGAGCAACAAAACAGTGTTAGATTATAGCCCTAAGCATAAAGTAATGGAAATGACTGAATAGAGAAATGGGCGAGAACAGGTGGATTTCTCATACAGGAATTCCCAAAAACATGATGGGGAAACAAAAGACAAGACTTCCTTCCAACAGTGCAGTGAGGAACCGGGGGAAGACCCCGACACGCACTGCCATGGCTAGCAGTCCCAAGGTCAGTGTCAGCAGTGCCCTGGCTTTCGACTCTGTATCTCTGACATGTGAGAAGAATGGTACTTCCCCTTCCCCCACCACAACCCATCACCTTAGCCTGGCCCTGAGGTAAACACCATATGAACCCCAAGTGAAGGAGCCTACCACACTCACATGCTGAGTACTCTATAACCGTGTTGCCAGGCCTCCAAGTCAGTGTGTAATGTGTCCCCATTCTGTCAAACCCTCAGGATGTCCATCTTCAGTAATGACAGCTTGGCAGGCCTACTCACCTTCGCTCTCAGCTCCATTTCCGCATCAGATTCATCCAGCCAGCGATCGAAGTCAGGGGCCAAAAACAGTGGGCGCTTTTCCTGCTTGGTGAGCCTCTCCCACCACTGACTCACCTTCTTCTGGACGGTGATGTTCACCTGCCTCTGGGTCAGACGGTACACTGGCTAGGAGAGAAGGCGAGAGTGTGAGACCTTTTCCGGGCACTGACCCCATACACTGGGGTCACTCCACGGAGAAGCTGTGCTGCGCTGCTGCTTCCTCGCGTTTCTCTTCTGCAAGACACGGTCCATGGAAAACGTTCTAGTAGCAAGGGCTACTGGAAAGAACTTCTGCTAAGAAGATTCTGCTCTGGCTTTTCACTCTGCCTCCATCACAAGCCTATGTTCTCAGCCCCTACACCAGAGCTGACTATTCAAGCCACCTCAGAGCAAGACCCTCCACGTGGAGATTCATGAACTCAAGCCCCCAAGCAAACAGTATGAATCGAATCATCAGCTTCCTGAGGCTAAGAGACAGCTGCTTCTATACTCCCAGCATCTTCTTTCAAGACCAGCTATCTTCATCCTTTCTGCTTCCTATGATCCTTTGCCACAGTGACTGAATCTCATGAAATCCTCACGGTGAGAGTGTCAGCCATCTGTCGCCCTACTCTCCTTTGCCATCACTAAAATAAGAGAATACCAGAACTAGAAGAGATCTAGAGATTTCATCGGAGCCCTCATCTAGCATGTGAGAAAAAAATGGAAGTTCACATTGCTAATTAGTGGCCAAGCCTGGCTGCAGCTCTGGCTCCCCAGCATTCCCATCTTTCTGCAGCTAAAACCAGGCTCTGTTCCAAACAGAACAGTATCACTCCCTTTGTCCTCATCTTCAGGTCCTACACTTCACATCACTTAACTACTAGTGTGCACTTCCTAAAATGGAAATGTAATGAGAAAGCAGAAAACATACCTCTGGCTTCACAAGGTCTAAGAACTCCAGGTGAAATTCATACACATTGTCTCCTTTAGCCCCATGCCCCTGAGCTGCAAGAAAAAGAATGTGCATTTTTGTGAATTTGAGCAAGGTCACCCAAAAAAACAGCCTGCTAGCGTGCTTTGGGAAAGGTGGCGAAAGTTAGCGGTTCCCATCAAAAGTGTGGGAGCTTGAGGACGAGTGACCCAACAGCTGGATGAGCCAAACTATGGGGAATTTGAACTCTCTAAGTTTATTCATTTATTTTTCCTGAGACAGGGTTTCTCTGTGTAGCCCTGGCTGTCCTGCACTCACTTTGTAGGCCAGGCTGGCCTCGAACTTACAGAGATCCACCTGCCTCTGCCTCCCAGAGTGCTCGGGTTACAGGTGGCCAGCCTAAACTCTCTGTGTTTATTGGACTGTTTTGGACTATTTTTGATACCTTAATACAGCCTGCATAATAAATACCCAGTACAATAATAGTAAAACGAAGATGAAGAAAAAAGAGGAGAAAGAGGAAGAAGAGGAAGAGAAAGAAGGAAGAACAGAAGGAAGGAAAAAAGGGACAAGAAAAAGAACAAGATGAAGAACAAGAACATGGAACGCCCAAGGGAGGGCTCAGAGATAAAATTTAACTTTCCCATTTACTTTGATTCTAAATCCTGGGCAGGAAAAAAAAAAAAAAAAGATGTGTATGGCATCCTGCCTGGGTTAAGACAGGTGGCAGGACTGGGATGTGGCTCAGCACACAAATGCAACAGGGCAGAGGAAGAACAGAGCTGAGGTAACACTCCGTGAGGTGGCCACTCCATGCCTGAGTCATGACATGGCTCTTTGCCCAGCTCCAGTGACCACCAGTCCCAGCAACTACCACAGGGCACTCCCTCCTTCTGCTCTCTGCTGTTTTTCACTTGGTTCTCTCCGGGTTTCTCCTCCCGCCTCTGGCCATTTTAGTACAACATGCCCAATATTTGCTCTGAGTGACTATTATCCTCTAAGACTATACATTCCTTAAAGTAGAACAGCTCGCAGGCTGAACCCTAAAGCCTGCACTACCACCACCACATTCTATCTTGAAAAATAGAACAGAGCCAGACTGTTCTCTCACTGCAGTACAGCGGGTGGGTGGAATTGCAGGTAAAATGTAAACTCCACTTTCCATTAACCCCAGGAAGCTAGGCATGGGGGCTCACACATGCAGTCCCATCACTGGAGAGGCAGGCAGGAGGATCAGATGTTCAAGGTCATCCTCAGCTACAAGGCAAGTCTGAAGCCAGCCTGGGCTACTTGGGAGGCCATAAAAAAAATAAATAAAAGACAATTAACTCTGGAAACTTAGAATGGAAAGAATGTAAGGGGACCCATCCACTGACCTGTCAACATTGGCTCAGTGTCTTGAGCACAGCAGGAGCCACAGAGAAAACATGAGTTAGATCCTTAGAATCAGAGACCATCAGAACAGCAAAGTCTCAGTGAAATTTCACCAGGCTGTAGAGGATAGAGTCCTACAGCCCAGCCCTTACAAGGCTGGAACAGAACGTAGAGTTCAACATCATCCTAGACCATGTCTCAAAAACACTTTAAAGAAAAGTCATGTTCTACTGGGCTGAGGATACAGTTCAGTGGCAGAACACATGTGACGCATTATCTCTTTGTCTCCAGTATAACTATTTTTTTCCTTAAGAAATTGAAGGTTTAAATACTTATTTCCTGTATATAAGTGTTTGTCTGTGTGTCTGTCTGTGCACGGTGTCAGTGGTTCTATTTCAGCTTGGATAACAGAAGCAAACAGTCACTGATATGTGGGAATACTTGACTATAGGGAGCCATCTAGATGCTCCAAATACTCTGACACACTTGTCTGACCTTTGTGGTCATACAAACACACACATAGTTTTAAAAAATATATAAATATGGCTGGGTGATGGTAGTGCATGCCTTTAATCCCAGCACTCAAGAGGCAGAGGAAGGTGGATCTTTGTGAGTTTGAGGCCAGGGCTACACCAAGAAACCATTTCTCAAAAGACAAGAAAAAATAAAAAACATTATATATATATATATATATATATATATATGGATGGATGGATGGATGGATGGATGGATGGATGGATGGATGGATGGATTACGTATTTACAAAATATAGTGGTGTATGCCTTTCGATGGCCTGGAACTCACTATGTAGGCCAGGCTGGCTTTAAACTCAAAGATATCTGCCTGCCTCTGCCTGGGTGCTAAGATCAAAGTACACTGAGAGCCTGTTTCAAAAACAAAATGTTAGATAGATAGACCGACAGATAGATAGATGGATAGATATACTAGATAGACAGATATAGATAAGATAATAGAATAATTATTTTGAGAGATGGATAGATAATAGAATAATTATTTTCATTTCTTTCTTTAAAAGGGAAACTGCCACCATGCCTCCTCTCTATGCAGAGGACTTGCAGCATCTGCCCAGATACTGACCTTTGAAATGGAGCACATTTTCCGTGATGCTGATGGCGGGATTCTGTGAAGAGACCAGGGACACAAGAGACATTTTAATGTGGAGAAATTACAATAAAGCAGAAACTTGCTCCCCTCCTCCTCCTGGAGACTGACCTCTGACCCTGTGCCTCCCTGCTAAAACTGAGGGGTCTTCACCTCTCTGCAGGTTTCTGTGCCTCGCTGACTGCTGACTGAGTCTCCTCCAAGGGCTCTAAAGTGTTCTAACTCTATATAACCATTAGGCTGTGGATGATGATGGCTAGGCAGGCAAGGGGTTATGTGAGGCGGATGGGAAGACAGATCTCTGAGGTGGAACAGATGAGTCACTTCCTGTGAGAACACAGCAAAGAACAAGACTGAGGGAATGGACAGGCAGTTAAGGGTTGTTGAGTTGAAAAGAGAAAAAGCACAATGGGAACACACAGTGGGGAACACCTTCACGAAGGTGACAGCCCCTCACCAAAATGAAGAATTGCAACAGGGCTGGGCTCACAGTACAGTCAACAACCGCACCATGGTTCTAACAGCCTCAGGCTCCAGATTCCCTCAACTTCTAACTAAAAAAGAGGATCAGACTCAAAATTCTCCAAATTTCTCATCTATTCCCAGAAAACGCTTTAATGCACACCTTTAGCAGCTAAGGTAAAAAAGCCCAACTCCTACTGACAACTCAAGGTAGGTCTTGCAGGAGATGGTATGGTCCTGGTGTCATGATCAACACACCTATTTTGCTGCTTGACTCCTAGCTCTCCGTTCTGCCACTCAGCAAAGGAAACCATGAAGGCAGAGAGAAGCCTGGAGAGCAGGCGTGCCAGATCAATGGGTACTACATGCTCTGTGCACAGCCAAGTGCAGCAAGAAAAAGGGCGAGTGAAAGCTTGATGAATGTCAAGTGAACAAGCCCCTGGGTGGAAGTAAAGACTTCACACGGAGGGGCCAGAACCTGGACAACCGCTGAGAGAGAACAGACAGATTAAAACCTCTTCCAAAACAGGACTGCACGTAGTTATGCACCGGGCACCAACCTACAGCTTTCCAAGCACATTCCTAGCCACTCCCCCAACTACTCCAGAGCCCTGGAAAACTAGAAGGTGCACATCCACAGTGGAGCATAAGATTCCAGAGTAAATCAGAGTATCTGCTTAGCACGTGGACCCCAAATGCTGAGGACACATGGAAGACCCGCCTTGACTTGGTGAATTTATACAAGATCAACAATATCTATCCTAATTTCAGACCCACTCCCAAGAACTCATTTGTAGGAGCTGTGTAGAGAACTGGGCCCCTCATCTTCCGGTATTGTTTTCAAAACAGATAAGGAGAAAAAGGAAAGATTTATCCCAGAAGGAAAACTGGACCAAATGTTTAACCTCTTTCATTAAATATGGCAAGAATGACTCTGTATTCTTGTGTTGACCACTGAAAGGGGGAGGGCTATCTTTCTGGAATTGGGGGGAGGGGGTGTCTCAGAAAGAGAAACAAGTATTTTGTTGTTTCATTTGGTTTTTCACAGTACTAGAGACCAAACTCAGAGCCCTGTGCATGCTAGGAGGGTGCTCTGCCACTGAGCTATATTTCCTAGCCCAATAAATAGTTTTCTATGTAAATATTATCATGGGAGGCTATACAGTTCTGGAATGCCTTAGAGGTAAGTTTTCTACCTAGGCATTTCCTTGTGTTTCATATAATCTAGTTGCCTTGGCTGGGAAACCAAAAGATATGTCCGAACAAGGCTGACTACTTTGTCATGGTGTTTCATCATAGCAATAGTAACCCTAACTAGGGCAGCTGCCATGTCAGTGCTGGGACTTTAACCTGGTCCTCTGCAAAAGCAGCCAGTGTTATGTTGTGCAAGCAATTCAACTGGCCTTCCCTCAGGGACCTTCAGGGTCCTGACAACATCCTATGTCAGTACCTGTGTCCTATGACATCATCTGGACCAGGTACATAGTGACCACTCCCCCCTCCTCTTGCTCTCTTGCTCTCCCCGCTCTCTATCGGGGTACCCCCCCCCCATCTCTCTCTCCCCGTCTCCATCCAATAAACCTCATTGGATTTAAGACTGGTTGTGTGCATGGCATTTTTATCGAAATACTAACAGCCAGTGCTCTTAACCACTGGGTCTCCAGCCCCCTTGACTGGGTTAACATACAGGTTTCTGCTCAATCTTCTTGGAGATGTTCCCTCAACAGAAGCTCAAATCCCATCACCTGCTTCCTGAGCTGGGCCTAGCGGCCTTTAACCCCAGCACTCCAGAGGCTGGTGGATCTCTGAGTTCAAGGTCAGCCTGGTCTACAGAGAGAATTCCAGGACAGCCAGGACTACATAAAGAAACTCTGTCTCAAAAAAAATCAGGGGGAAGGGCCCACTTAGAAAGATGGCTCAGTGGTTAAGAGCACTGTCTGCTCTTCCAGAGGTCATGAGTTCAATTCCCAGCACCCACATGGTGGCTCACAACCATCTATACTGGATCTGATGCCCTCTTCTGTTGTACAGATATACATGAAGACAGAGCACTCATATACATAAAATACCTAAAATAAATAAAGGTTGAAAAAAATGAAAAAAAAAGAAGAAGAGGAAGAAACAAAGACTCTTATGGAGACACCATGAAACAGAAATAAGCCCCGCCAGTTTGGTTGCAGGGTGTTTCTGGTGTCCTCTAACTAGACAATGAGGAACACGTTAGTAAGCTCTCTCAATAATTTAAAAACACACACGCCAATATAAACACAAGCACAGGCAGCCTCGTGGCGTGGTGCAGGTGGAGCGGGTCCCCAGCAGAGCCGCTGTGTCTGGCATGAACTCTGGAGTGAGGGCAAGCAGACTTTTGCCAGTGATCGTTAACTGAGATTTTATGGGGTTGCTCTTTCAAAGGATTCTCAGAACCTTGGCATAACTTACAACCTGGCAAACCAGGAAGTCTCAAAAGGCTGATAATTGCTTAAGTTGATGGTTCTTTAAGACAACCAACACCAAGATAAGAAGTTTTGGTATGTGGAAATTGACTTGCTAAAGTTGCCTTTTGTTTAATAATAAAGAAAGCCTCTGCAGAAAGGCTTGGGTCCAGTCCTTGAGGCTGACTGTCTCTCCCCCCCACCCCGCAACTTCCACCCTCCTATTTGCTATTTGAGGAGCCTAAATTCATCCTGCAGTCTTTCTTTCTTCAACACTTCCTATAACAAGCATGCCTTTAGTTCCAGCACTTGGGAGACAGAAGCAAATGGATCTCTGTGAGTTCAGCCAGCAGGGTGTATAGTTCCAGGACAGCCAACAATGCTTCAACACACACACACACAAAGAGAGAGAGTGAGAGAAAAAAAGAGAAAGAAAAGAAAAAAGAAAAGAAAGCCAGCCGGGCGTGGTGGCACATTCCTGTAAGCCAGCAAAGGCAGGCAGATCACCTCACTGTGAGTTCAGGACCAGCCTGATCTACAATGCAAATCCAGAACCGCCAAGGCTACACAGAGAAACCCTGTCTTGGAAAAGGAAAGGAACAGAAGGGAGGAAGGAAGGAAGAAAGGAAGGAAGGCAGGCAAGGAAAGGAAAGAAAGCAAGCATGTACCTTAATTTAAATAGCAGTCCTTTTCCATTCTATATAAAATAATGGTGCATTTTGTAACCAATTAAGTGTAAGATACCATGAAATTCTACTTTTCGAAATAAAATATTGCCCTGAATTCTACTAGCTCATATTTGGAAATTGTTTAAGAGTAGCAAAATATCATGTCCAAAGGGGGACTCTGGATTTGGGCCCTAAAACTTTTCTAGTCTTAGGTATTTTAGTAAATTGCCATTGGACACTCTGTGCTTAGACTAAAATCATAATGGCTAGTTGCTAGTTCTTTCCTTTCTCTCCCTCTCTGAAATAAAATTCTTCCATGCTTGACTGATAATGTATTTCTCTCCCAAACACCCCACTTGGTTCACAGTCTCAGCTCCACTGTCATCTCTAGATGACCCCTCTTATTGCTCACCCATACTATGATAACAGTCTCCTTTTAAATTTTGGTCTTCTAGGGGCTGGAGGGATGGCTCATTGGTTTATGAGCACTGCTGCTCTTCCAGAGAACCTGGGTATGATTCCCAACACCAACATGGCAGCTCACAAACTGTCTGAACTCCAGTGTCAGATCTGATGCCCTCTTCTAGCTACCACAGACACTGCAGACACATGGTGTACAAACATACACACAGACAAAACATCCATACACATAAAGTAAAAAAAATCTTTAAAAGAAAAAAAAATAGTCTTCCAAAGCCAGGCCTATTATCCTTCTATCCAGAGGTAGAGGCAGGAGGCAAAGAAGTTCGAGGTCATCCTTAGTTAAAGTCAGTTCAAAGCCTGCCTGGGGTACATGTCAGCCTGTCTAAAAGAAGAAAGCAGGAAGTCCGTGCAAATTTCACATCTGCCCGGTTATAATCCACATAGCAGATGTAGAGAATCCAATCCCTGCCCCAAAGTGAGGGCTCTTGCCACATGGTAGACAAGTAGTCTACCATTGACTGCACCAGCAAGCCCAAGTAATTTTTAAAAGACATATCCTAAGGAGTCATCCTGCTCAAAACTCAATAGTTCCCAGTGCTCCACAATGAAATCCAAGCTCCTTGCCATGGCAACCAGTCTCTACATGACCTACATCTTTAAAGCCTCCAGCCTCCTCTCCCTCTTTCCCTACAATACCCCACACATACTAATGCTCTTTCTGTTCCCTGGGAGCCCTCCAAGCCCCACGCCTGTCTGTAAGTCTGTGCATGGGTAAGAACATTGCGGCTCTGGGCTCCCTTTTCAACCCCCAGGTTTGGCTACTCTGTCTTTTTTGTGTGATGCAGGGGATCAATCCCACAGCCTCTCAAGCATTTGAAGAACATTCTTCCACTTAGCCAGTCCTACTCCATGCCTCCTGTATAACTCATTTAATCCTTCCATTTCACTTCTAGGGCTGGGGATTTAGCTCAGTGGTACAGGGCTGGCCTAGCAAGTGCAAGGCCCTGGGTTCTGTCCACAGCTCTGAAAAAATAAATAACAAAATAAACAAACATCACTTCCGCCATGAAGCCTTCCCTGACCACTCTATTTAAAACGTCCTCTACCATTTCTGCACTCCTTTAATTCTCCCCAAGTAACCTTCATGTCACATGCTGGGATCAAGCACCTAGTTCATGGCCTTTTATCTGAATCAATTCAAATGACCACGAAACTTAGTTTGCTGCTTTGTGAGTATTTTTGTCTTGTGGTTATGAATAGTTTAGTTTTTGAATTTTATTGTGAAATATTTCAAGCAATTAGACAAACACTGAAAACCATAACAAACACTGCCACTCATAACTAATGTTCACTGGCATTCTGCTCTGTTTGTCTGTGGTTTAAAGGAAAATAGAACAGACATTGGTGCAGTTGCAATTACTTAAAAGTACAGCTCAACCAGACACTGCCAAACTGTTCTCAAAAAAAAAAAATTACCAAATAATACTCATAATAACTTTTCTAAAAATGACTCACTGAGGGCCAGCGAAACAACAAGAAAAAAAATCTCTCTTCTTGGGCCAAAATGATAGCTCAATTAGCAAAGAAACTTTTAGCCAAGAACCACACAAGTTCTATTCCCCAGACCCAAATGATAGAAGAGAGCTCACTCTACAAGTTGTCCTGACCTCTACAAGTACTCTCTTCCTCTCCCTCCCTCCCTGCGCGGGGGTGTGTGTGTGTGTGTGTGTGTGTGTGTGTGTCTCTCACGCACATACGCACACACGCACACATACACATAGTAATATCATTTTTTCCTTAATTTAAGACAGGGTCTTCTTACATAGCCCTGGCTAATCTGGAACTTGCTATGTGGACCAGGCTGACCCACCTGCCTCTGCTCCCAAATTCTGGGATTAAAGGAGTGCACCACCACAGCCATCCCCTCCCCCCAAAATACCTCTCCCAAATAGCCACAGCATCAACTGATGATGTCAGACACTTTCTGTACTTCCCAACCTTATGTGAAAAATAACATCCTGCAATAACCCCTGATTATTACTGAAATTAGGTAAGCATCATTTCAGGGTTCCTGGCCACTCTTTTTATTATTTGCTCTTTTTTCTGCTAGAAAACACATCTGTTTTCTTATTTTTTCTTCCTTTAAGGAAAATGCTAGTCATCTGCCAGAGTATTTGCAGCAAATATCTTCTTCAAACTTGTCTTCTTCACCAAGCTTTAGGGTTTACATTTTGATTCTTGAGATGTTCTTCTGTGTGGATTAGAAAATCCACAGTCTCAATTCTCCTTATGCAGTCAGTTCATTAACCCACTTAAAAATGCTTTTTATGAATGACACAGGCCGGAATTTTATCTTTTTGCCATTTGGATTAACAGTTCTCCTAGTCCAATTTTCTGACTGGCTCATCCTTTCCCAATTGATGTGTAAAGCCATCTTGATCATATGATAAGGTTTCACATGTGGACAAAGCAAAGCAAATGAATTGCTTCATCTTGAGCCAGACCTTGAGCTAGAACTTGTTTCAACAGAACCTGAGTAGATTAAACAAGAATAACAGAGGCAGCTCTTGACAGTCACTAAATTCACAACTAGAACAAGCTCTTCTCTCATTGGGCATTTTACTGTCTCCTAGAATAACAACTTCAGGAAAGATTACTCTAAAAACAAACTGAGGCAACGTCTAATGCATAACTGTGTGTAAAAAAATACCTGCTCACACTGCCACCAAAAACATGACAGACACCCTCCCTCTCTTGGCCAAAGCGAACACTTTCTCCACAGTTCAACTCTGTGTTAATCTCTCCTCCTTAATGTTTTCTCAGAACTGCCTGCTCACCCACAGCATCTAAGCCACAGTGAGTCCCCTCTTCCATTTGTTCCTCCCCAAGCACCAATGTGCAAATTCTATAAACAGTTTTAACACCTCTTGTTAGACACTGTCACCCCAATCTGCCTAGAGTAATTACAGTGAACTTGGTTTTAGCTACAGGTGGGCTCTCTGCAAAGTTCTCCCAGTAACAGGTGGACAAGAAGCCTCTTCCTTTCTGGAAGTCATTTCCAACCCAACGAAAGAGAGGCAAAGAATTCCTTTAATACAAAGGACCTATTTCAACACCAAAATCCCAACTTTACCAAGAGACACATTCATGAGCAAATCTTTTCGGTTTTATGATTACTACACTTCCTTATAGACAGAATGCTCTGGGGAAGTTGCCTTTGCCCTGGGGAAAGTGGAGTTGTCTGACTCTGTAAATCTGTAGTATTTTACACATTGTATTGACATGTTGTTTTAAAAGTAATTGTGCCTCAGAATAGCAGGTATGAAGTCCCAAAAAGATAAAACCTCCATGAGGGGTAAGGGGCTTATTCTTCCCAAAACTTCTTAAAAGGGACTTTTCTCTCCAAAAGAAAATCTCACCTTTTTTCTTCACCTTAACAGTTTTCACTGTTAACATATTTCAAATATGTAACCCTAGGCACGATAATGGCACCTTTAACCCCAGCACTCAGGAGGCAGAGGCTGGTAAATCTCTTTGAGGTCCAGGCCAGCCAGAGCTACACAGCAAGACTGTCTCCAAAATATAAAAACTAATTAATTTTTTCTTCTATTTTAGCAAAGAATCCTGTAGCAAAGCAAAGGAAGACAGCACAGAAAATTATCCTATTATAGTAAAGGATAATTCAGGCTTGCTTAAAACATTAAATGACACACCATGCAATGTTCCTGCTTACTCAAAGACATTCTGGCCAGTATCACCTCCATCATTCATTAAGGGAAATGATTTACATTCCAGAAGCAAACATTAGACCTAGGTAGACACCCAGTACCTAGACTCTGCAAGAAAACATGCCAGCGCAATTGATGACTCCATGTAAGTGTCTAATTCCGAGGAAGAAACAGTTCAGTGGAACCAAGGACCTTAGAATATGCGGGATGTCAAGGAGACTAGGGAGTAAGGATGACTATCAAAAGAACATTCCAGACCAAAACCACTTACTCCACAAAGGCCAGAATACTGGATGGTCTGGTTAGAGACACGGAAGTTCCCAGGGATTTGATTTGCTCACATTAATAGGCAAATGAGATGAAAATAACGCCTAGTGTAACAAGATAATTTCTTTACGCAGCTAGGCAAGGCTGAGCTCGAAGCCTAAGAGGAAGGATGGAAATCATTTCCTTGGTGGGGGTGGGGAATGTGGCTTTCCATCAGTGAACGGTTGGGGGCTGCTGCCCCCCCCCCCACCGCCCAGCTCAGCGCCGAGCCCAGAGAACGTCAATGAGTCGCCCCGGCTTCCTCGGAGGCCAGTGCTGACGTCCAGCCACGGCCCAGAAGGCCACAGTCACAGCGCACCTCAGACCCACAGAGCTCATCCAGCGTCTCGGGGGGGGGGGGCCTCGGGCAACCCGAGAGCCCGCGGCCAGGCCTCCAGGACCCGGCTGCGGCACCCCGCGGCGCCTGCCAGGAACAAAGAGGAGGCCGAGGGGCCACGCGCGTAACCCCCGACGCCACCTGCAGCCCCGGGGGAGACCGAGGCGCCCCACTCGCGGCTCCCGCCGGCGCACTGCAGGAGCGCACACGCGCGGGGCGGGCGGCGGGCACCCGGGGCCTCGATCCCGCGCGCAGCCCGCAGCCCGGCCTTTACCTGCACGTCACTCAGCTCCACGCGCAGATACAGCTCGCGGTGTCGCTGAGCCCAGTAGACGTGCGGCGTCAGCACCTGAGTCTCCATGGCCCGCGCTGTCGGGGGAGCGGGGAGGCTCGGCTCGCTGCGCCTCGGGAGCTCGGCCTGTGAGCCGCTAGAGCTGGCCGAACGCAGGCCGCAAACCCCCACGCTCCGCAGCCCGCAGTCCCGCTGTCTCGAGGCAGCCCCACGCTCGCGGCCTGCGCTTGCGCAGTGAGGACAAGGGGGGGAGGCGGGGCGGGGCGGGCGGGGGAGCGGGCAGGGGCGGGGCGTGGGGGCGCGGGGCGGCGTCACGTGACCCGCTGCGGCCTTGCCCTCAGAGGCTTTTCCTCCGCGCCTGCCGCCCACCGCCTTCAGGGAGGTCCCTGCGCGACCGCGTGGAAGTGAGAGGCTCTAATCCACAAATGAAAGGGCAGATCCGTGCAGGAAGAGGCTGGTGTGCCAGGATCCCTTCCCAGGATTGCGGGTGAACTCAGCGTTGAGTGAAAGCGCACTTCCTCCCGGGGCTTCAAAGCCGCACACAGCCCTTAGGTCTGTGGCTGAAGCCAACCCCTGTCAGCGAGGACTGGCGTGCTGTCGTCTGTGCTCTCTAGCATGACGGCCACTAGTCACGCTGTTGAACGCTCGGAACGTAGCTAGCGACGCCAAGGAACTGATTTCTTTTTTCTCTACTAGTTAAATAGCTATTTCTAGGGAATGGCTTGTTTTGTTGCTGAGCAGCGAAAGGAAGCAGCGTGGTGTGTGCTGCACCCCCTTAATCGCAGCACTTGGGAAGCAGAAGCAGGCAGATCTCTGGATCTGGTCCACCTAGTGAGTTTCAAGTCACCTAGAGTCACCTGTTAAGACTGTCCGGAAAAAAAGAAAAAAGCCTGAACTAAAAGCAACACCAAGAGCTGGGTACGGTGGCGCACGGCTTTAATCCCAGCACTCTGGAGGCAGAGGCAGGTGAATGTCTGTGAGTTCGAGGCCAGCCTGGTCTATGAAGTGAGCCCAGGACAGACAAAGCTATTACACAGAGAAGCCCTGTCTCAAAAAAAAAAACACTAAACAAAAAAGAAAGACAGATGTATGTCTTGAACGTCTCACCTGCGTCCAAAATCCTCAACATAATGGGAAGCTATTTTCCTCCCTCCCCAACGTGTGTGTGCGCGCGCCTGCGCAAGTGGAGGCCAGAAGACAACCCAGCGGCATTCTCAGGCATGTCCACCTTATCTTTGCTTTCAGGCAGGGTCTCGTACAACCCAGACTCTTCCGAATTCTCTGGTGGAGGATTCCGGGAAACTTCTGACCCTCCTGATTCCAGAGCTGGATTACATGCTGCGCGTTTTTGAGACGGGGTTCTCTCAGGGACAGCCCCAATGATCTGCCTGTCTCTGCCCTCCCTCCACTTCGTCTTGCTGAGGATTAAGCTCAGGACCTCATGCTTTTGTGACAAGCAATTTACCTGCTGAGCTGTCACCTCCCCAGCCCTCCATTTGTTGTCACAGAAATGCTTTCTTCCCAACTGAGTTGAGTCCCCCGGAAGCATTTAGTTCAGAACACAAAACAGAGAAGTTAATATGGCAGATGTGCTGAACTCGCAAATATCAGAACATGGTCAGATATGAGATATGGCAACCCAAGAGCCAAACTGTGAGAGGTGAGGAGGAATTTCCAGAATCAGCGGTATGCGCAGGCAGTGGAAGCATGTGGAGGACATAGGTAAAAAAGCGGAGCAAGCTGGGGAAGGCTCTGTGAACCAGGGAGGAAAGGAATAAAGGCTAGAAGTAGAAAGATTCAAGGACAGCCAGGCATGGTGGCACAGGACTGTGATCACAGCGCTCTGGGAGGCACAGGCAGGGGGAGCTCTGAGTTTGAGGCCAGCCTAGGTTACAAATTGAGTCCAGGACAGCCAAGGCTACACAGAGAAACCCTGTCTCAAAAACACAAACAAACAAAAAAGGTGCAAAGATTAGATTAGGAAAGTCTTTGTTTGCTTTACAGAAGTACTTTGGTTGCATCCCACAGACATTCTGGAGCCAATAACGTTTATTAAACTAGAGGGTCATAAAATATATGCCCAGAAAGCAACCTCTCTGTGCCAAAAAAAAAAAAGTAGTTAGCAAACCAGTTGGCTGTTGATGCAATCTTCCGGGGAGATAAGGACAACAAAGCCTGTCAGCCTTGAACTTTAAAAATGAGGCATTGGAGGTGGTGAACATATCAGAGTAAGCGCTTTGTGGGTAGTTGTACTATGTGAGCAATCAATCAGGTGGGCGTGGTGCTGCAGACCTTTAATCCCAGCTCTCTGGAGAGAGAAGTAGGTGAATCTCTTTGAGTTTGAGGCCACCCTGGTCTACAGAAGCAGTTCCAGGACAGCCAGGACTATAGAAAGAAACCCTGTTTCTAAAAACAAACAAAGATGTGAGCAATCTCAATGTTCAGTTTACAGTGATTTCATGTGTGTATGTGCTTGAGTCCTTATAACCCACATCAAGATCTGGCAAATCTCCGCTGCTCAGAGGCTCTTGTCAGCAAGGTTTCCCTTCCTCTAATAAGACTAACCTGAGTTTAGACGGCCACAGTGTTCACCTAATCTTAACTTCTTTCTTTCCTGTTTGCTTTGAAACAGGGTTTCTCTGTGTAGCCTTGACTATCCTGGAACTCCCTCTGTAGACCAGGCTGGCCTTGAACTCACAGGGATCTGCCTGCCTCTGCCTCCCTAGTGCTGGCATTAAAGGGGTGCGCCACTATTGTAGGCTTAATCTTGATTTTCACAGAAATGGACTCTATGGTATGTACACTTTTGTATCCTTTTTCAGGGGGGCTCCTTTCGTGTGTTCCTGTGTGTGCATGTGTATGTGTAACACATGTGTGCAGGTAGGGAAACACATGTAACAGCTAGCGGCCAGCTTTGGGTGTCACTCAGATGCCATCCATCAAGATGCGGTCACAGGAAGGCTAGGCTGACAGGACAGCAAGCCCCAGAGATCTAAACACTTTTGCTTCCCCAGAGTCACGGGGTCTAATTTCCCATTCTGATGCTTGTACAATAGGAATTTTACTCTCTCCCCAGCCTCACATTAAATAAATAAATAAATAAGCCTTTTTAAGGCTAAAGAGATGGTTCAGCAGTTAAGAGCACTTGCTGCTCTAAGAACCCAGGTTCTACTTCCAGCACCCACATGGCAGCCCACAACCATCTATAACTTCAGTTCCAGATCTGTGAGGACACGGAACACACACATGGTATGAAGACATGCATGCATTCAAAACGCCCATACACATGAACTTTAAAAACTCTATCTGGCTTTTTCATTCAACATAAACATGCATAAAATTCATTGCTTTATGAGTTGGTTCATTCTTTTTTTGTTTTTTGTTTTCGTGTGTGTGTGTTGTAATTAATTGTATGCATGTAGCAAGATGATTCATTTTCCTCATTTCTTTTTATATTTTGACATAGAATCTTACATAGCCTAGGCTGGTCTGTTGTTTAGTTTTTGAAGCATCCTCAGCTGTCCTGGAACTCAGTATGTACACCAGACTGTTCACCTGCCTCTGCTTCACAAGTGCTGGGATTAAATGAGTCCCACCACACCCAGCTCCCAAGCTGGTCTTCAGTTCCTGAGGCCTGCACAGTACATGCGCTGGGACTACGAGACTCCATCCTCTCTTACTGGACATTTGTGTTGTTTCTAGTTTGTAGGTTTTATAAGTAAGAGTGCTGTGATCACTGTCTTTCTGCAGTGGGTATAGATACTTAATTCTTTTGGGTAAATACTTAGGATAAGAATTGCTAGGTCATAAGGTCCTATGAAGGCTATGCCAGGGCTGCTTTCTGCCTGGCCCTGATGTTCACCTTTTTACAGACTCTTCTAATGCTTAAAGGGCTTTTAGAAAAGGAGTTTGTGAAGATGGGAATGTATCTTATTTGGTAGAGCACTTACCCAGCATACACAAAGCCCTAGGTTGGATCCCCAGAACCACATAACCTAGGCCTAGTGACCCACACATGTAATCCTAGCACTTGAAGGCAGGAGGATCAAGAGTTCAAGGTCGTCTTTGGAATTTGAGAGTAGTCTGGGATGCATGAGACTTTGTCTGAAGCAAAAAAGAAGGGGCGGAGGGAGCTGCTAAATTCAGCTATTTGGGGGCTCGCCTAAGCACAAACCATCTAACCAGTTATCCAGAACCAAAACCAGGTTTGTCTGTGTGATCCGCTAAGGGAGAAAAACTGTCTGCATTAACCCAGGCATCTAGTGGGGAATAGTCGGATCATATCCCTAAAACCTCCTAACTCTGCCAAGGGGCTGAGTGCTGCACCCAATCGTTACCAGAAAGATCAACTTATCAGTTACAGTTCAAAGGAAAGCACAGAGTTGTTTCCACCTAAGCTGAGGGCCTCCAGCCATACCAGCTTTGCATGTGGCCTTTTCCTCATATTCTCTCCTTCCTACCTGAGAATTCTGGTTCTCTTAGCTGTGTTTGTGATTGCCAAACACAGATACTTGGCAAATATTTGTGCATAAGTAGTGCAGCAGTAGCAGGAGTGAAATTCATGCATTTGTTTGCATATCCTAGAACATATGCATGAACATAATCAGTTTTCAGGGGAGAAGGAAACTGAGTGCCTGGTGGACCAGGATGGAAAGAAACATTTCACTGTATACCTTTTATACCTTAAAGCTAATGTGTGTATGTGTGTGTGTGTGTGTGTGTGTGTGTGTGTGTGTTCATGTAGGTATGCGTGGGGGGGGGCGATGTGAGTGCATCGGAGTGTTACCTGAATGTGTATGTGAATGTGTGTAGAGGCTAGAGGTCAACATAGGTGTCTTCCTCAGCCGCGCTCCACCTTATTTTTTGAAACAGGGTCTCTCGCTGAACCTGGAGCTCACTGATTTGGCCATGGTGGCTGATCAATAAGATCCAATGATCTACCTATATCCACTGTCTCAGCACGAGATTTAAAGATGTGTACTGCTGCACCCAGCTTTTGCATGTACCCAAAGTCCAAACTCAGATGTCCACACTTTCACAGCAGCTACTTTAAAACTGAGCCATCTCTCAGGCCTCCTCATTGTTTTTAAACACATGACATAATTGTCTATTCAAAAACTTAACTATAAAAAGAAAACCAGGAGAAAACCCATGTTTTGTTATTGTAGTTTGGTGCATGTTATGCCCCTAACCTCATCCACTGTTTCTTGAAATTACCAGCTCTCAGTATGCACATTATCTACTCGGGATCATTTCCTCCACTAGATTAGAGGCCTAGGTTGCCTGCTCTGACATCTTAAAACATCTCCTTTCAGAGAGACATCATGTTAGATTAGCAAGATTATTGATATGTCTTCTAATTATGACTGAGAGTTACGTATAGACTATAGCCGAATTTGAGAGACTGATGCTTGTTGCTGGAGAGATTGCACGAAGGCTTCTGCATGCCTCTCTGGTTCCTGGAGTTTTATTTTGCTTTGGTCTTCATCAAGTTCTGCATCTAGAATGAGAGCAGTATAGTATCAGTATAGTATATGTGTGTTCATGTGCCTGCATATGCAACATGTATGTGTTTAGTGTGCATGCACATGTATATGTACACATGTGGAAGTCAGAGGTAGACATCGGGTTTCTTCCTCAATTGCTGTCTGCCCAATTATTTATTTAATTAATTTTGAGATAGTAACTCATAGTGAACCTGAAGATTGATGACTCAGCTAGCTTGTCTGGAGAGGAGGCCCAAGGAGTCAGCCTATCTCTGTCTCCCTAATGCTGAAATTACACGTGTGTGCTGCCAAGGCTTGGCTTTTTTACATAGGTACTTGCGATCAAATTCAGGTCACCAAGCTTGCATGGAAACTACTTTATCAAATAACTTAACTCCCCAGCTCCTGAGATCATTACACCTTCTTGGTTAATTCTGGGAGTTCCACCTGAGAACTAACAATAAGTGGCTTTCTGACTTTAGGCAGATCACTCTCTTTCCCTGGGAAATAAAGAAGTATAGGGGATTATATGATATATTATTATATAATATTTAATATATAATTATATATTTATACAATATATGAGTTATATATTAGAAGACAGGCAGATAGATAGAGTGTGTACACATACACTTGTGCACAAGATCCAGAAGGGTCATGTCCATGGAGGATGGTTCAGACACCAGGACTGGCTTTGTGCTTTCCACCTTCTCAGAGGAAAGGGTTTTACTGTATCACTCACATCACCCTCATCAATAAATCAGATGATACATGGAACCCCCATTGTGCACAAACATTTGTAAGTCCTTTCAGGGCATTACTTCCCTCGGTGATGTCCATCTAAACTGTGTGACTGTTCTCATTGTCCTGTCTCTCATTGATGGAGAGAACACTGAGAAAGGGCTGGCATCACTGTTCACAGGGATGTGAGGCCAGGTGGACCTGATGACTGGACTCTGATTCCTTAATCCTGGTCACTGATAGAGGCCCAGAATGGAAGGCTGTCAAAATCTGTACTGTAAATCCAATACCTCAAACCGGCACTGGCTCCAGGATGTAGCCTAGCTCCTACAGGAAGAGGTCTCAATTCTGACCACCAGCCTTCCACTCACAATTTCTCTCCACGTGGTAGTTTGCTTCAGTGTGCACAGGAGTGGAGCTGTACCAGCCCTATTTACTATCTTTAAAGAAGATTTATTTATTTATGTATATGAGTTTATCTGCATGTATGTATATGCACTATTGCATTCCTGGCCCTCAAGGAGGCCGGAAGAAGCACAGATCCTCTGGATCCCCTGGAAGTGGGTGTTAAGTAAGCCATTGTGTGGGTGCTGGAAACCCAACAAGAGCATCAAGGGTCTTTTTTTTTTTTTAATGTTCATGGTGTTTTGCCTGCATCTGTGCCTGTGTGAGGGTTTCAGAAGTTCTGGAACTTGCGTTAGAGACAGGTGTGAACTGCCATGTGGGTGCTGGGAATTGAACCAGGGTCCTCTTGAAAGAGCAGCCAGTGCTCTTCACTGCTGAGCCATCTCTCTAGCCTGCATTAAGTGTTCCTGTTTGTTTGTTTGTTTGGAGACAGGATTTCTCTGTGTAGCCCTGGCTGTCCTGGAACTCACTTTGTAGACTAGGGTGACCTTGAACTCACAGAGACACATCTGTTTCTCATGAGTTCTGGGACTAAAGACATTCGCCACCACGCTGGCTTACATAAAGTGTTCTTACCTTCTGAGCCACCTCTGTAGCCCCATTTCTTGTGTGCTATCTCAGCCATGCTTCATGTTCTGGGTAACCTGTTCAGTACCACCACTGCAGGGCAGCGTGCCAGCCAAACTTTATCAATAACAAACAACAACACTTGGCAAGGCCTAACTTGCTTGGCCAGCAGACATATAATGAGATACTTGTTAGGTTCAGCCTCTCACTTACATGTTCAGATAAAGGGTGAACAAAGAGATCAGGCAGTTTCTTAGGTTTTTGTTGTTTTGGTTTCTTGAGATAGGGTTTCACTGCGTAGCTCTCTTTGTCCTAGAACTCACTTTGTAGACCAGGCTGGCTTTGAACTCACCTAGGTCCCCCAGCTTCTGCCTCCTCAGCTCTGAGATTAAAGGTGTGTGTCACCGCACCTGGCACTGCTCAGGGTTCTTGAACAGTACGCTGAAAAAAAATAATGCTGAACAAAAAGGAGTTATGGGTCACCCATCCCTGAAGAGACAGTGCTCTACTGTGCTTAATGTCTGGTCTTTGTGTTCTTGGCAAGGGAGGAAGAAAGCCACATAGGCTGTAGGAAACTGTGCTAAATGGT
The DNA here is from genome assembly GCA_028658305.1 of Pachyuromys duprasi. NCBI lineage: Eukaryota > Metazoa > Chordata > Mammalia > Rodentia > Muridae > Pachyuromys > Pachyuromys duprasi. Next base: position 50,661,240 of record CM053749.1, on the reverse strand, counting down.
TTTTATGTTCTTGCCAAGGGAGAAAGCAAGCCACATAGGTCATAGGAAACTGCAAGGAGAGAAGTATCTTGCAAGCAGTTTCCCAGGGGAGACTGCCTGGAGCTCCCCACAAACCTGTCCTCTCCACTAAGACCAGATAAGCTCTGGCTGGATTCCCTTTGCTCTGTAGCTGTGTGGATGTAGGTGATGTCGCCAAGATGCTGTGCTACAGACATTGCCCTCCACCACTCCAGCGTTTGTGGGTTGTTTATAAGCCTTAGTGATGGGGGATTGAGCCCAGGGCTTCACAAGTACTAAGCACCTTTCTGGCAGGGAAGGAAGAGGAGCATGAGGGTCTCACTCTGAAGCAAGGATGCTTGTCTGGTCTAGAATGCACTATATAAGCCAGGCTGGCCTACACCTCACTGGACAGCGTAGGCTAACCTCATACTCACAGCAGTCCTCCTGTCTAGTTCCCCAAGTGGGGAGCTACAGGTACAAGCCACCACACCCTGCTACTAACTAAGCACCTATTCTACCACTGAGCTACATTCCCAGCCAAGGGAGTTTGTTCATTTTAATCATGGTATAGAGGAGGGCAAAAGAGTCTGAAGATGAACAGATCCTACTTTGACTCTCTCTTACTAAGTTCCCAGCTTGGTGTTGAACTTGGAATCCTCCTGCCTCAACGTCCTGAGTACTGGGATTACCAGCTTGTACCACCAGGCCTGTCTTCTAATTCATTATGAGGATGCAAATTGCACAAAAGTCAGAAATGTGCCCCTTTCCCTCACTCTTTCTTTGTGAGCCCAGGCTTGAGAAGAGTGTCCCCACATGGTGGAGAATCTGTTAGTGTAAAGGAAGTATGAGACAGCTCATTGAATTTTGATAATGGGGTGTGTGTCTGTAGTCTTAAAACTGCTCTCAGGGCAGACCTTTAATATGGGATACTTAGAGAAAACCACCGTCCTTTCTTTTTCATGAGGACTCCTCTGTCTTTGGAGAGCTTAGATCCTCTACGACCTGTTCTCCTTGTCCTCCTTTCTCAGCCATCCTTATGCTACTTTATTTTTTTTCTCTTTCCCTTAGCTAATGCATAGTGTAGATTAGGAAATAAATTATGGGTCAAGGGACTTGCCTTTGATTCTAACAGCCACCTTGAGCCTTATTTCTCCACTTTTAATATGTCAGTGTCATAGACACTGAATAACATGTTGTTATATCCATTTTACAAGAAAGCCTGGGTGGCCTACTAAAGATTTTAACATTAAAGACAAATTTCTGTATCCAAATTCAGTTTTTTCCCCCCATCGTAACTGTGTAATGCTGAGGTCTCCAAAGCTATAGCTGGCCTCTGTCATCTCAAAAAGGCAGGAAGTTTTGCCTTTTGGCTTACTGCTTTAATGCTGGTAAGAGATACAGAGACAGAGACAGAGACAGAGAGAGAGAGAGAGAGAGAGAGAGAGAGAGAGAGAGAGAGAGAGAGAGAGAGAGAGAGAGAGAGAGGAAAGGGGGGCGGGGAGGCAGAGAGACAGAGACTGGAAGTAAAGGGTGCACGGCAGCCTGTGGGGGCTGCTTTGCTCATTCAGAAACCTTGTGGGTCCAAGTGCTTGTACCTGCTGAGCCATCTCACCGGGCCATGAACAAGGAGTTTATCTACTTTGAGTAGCCAACGGAGATATGTTGACTGTATGGTGGGGTGAATACTTGTTGATTCCTCTTAGGACTTTTCATCAATTCCCTGCCTTCACCTTTCTGGGTTATTGCTTCCTATCAGGCAGTCTAATTGGCGCGCTTCCTCCGGCCGCTGGGTGGGGCTGTGGGACCCGGTCGCGCACAGTGACGAGAGCCCTCCTTCTTGGTCCGGCCGCTAGCCTTCCCCGCCGGAGGGAGGGGCTCGAGGAACCGGAAGTGCCGAGGCCTCCGCTGCCTTCGCCGCCGCCTTTAAGCCCCTTCGTCCGCCGCCTGGGTGCCGCCGGCGTCGCCGCCGAGGAAGCTGCTGTGGCCCCGACGGGAGCGGAGGCGGTGCGGCATGAAGCGGCGTAGGCCCGCTCCATAGCGCGTCGGACGGTCCGGGCGGGCCCGGGGGAAGGTGCAGTATCCGCCCGCTCTCCCTCCCCTGCGCCCGCGAGGCCGCGGCGCTCCGGCCGGCCGCCCTCCGGCCGCTCCCGCGGGGCGAGCGGGTGGCTGGACCCCGTTGGCCGGAAGAGGAAGCGCAGACTCGGATTGCGAGGCCGCCAACGTTCGCTAGGCGCCCCTAAACACTGGCTGCTGCCCGCTCGGACTCGCACGTCCGTTATCTTGATAGAGCCTGGCTCGGGTTGGGATGCCGGGGACGGTCCGGGCTTACGGAGGAGGAAACGGAAGTCCGCAGAGGCGAAGGGGTTCGCCTGAGGTCCGCCAGTGGCGGATGGGATTCGCCTTCGGACTCGCTTCTTTTCCCCAGCCGGTGTTCCTTCCTCCCTCCTGCTTCACTCTAGATCCATCCCTCCGCGCTCACTGTCTCGCTGCCATTCTGTTCCACCCATTCGCAGAAGGGTCTTTGCCCTTTCTGTCCAGCTTGCTCATCCTCTTTAGCTAAGCCTTGGTGTTCCTGCTGTCCTCTCTTCGCAACATTCCCTGCCACACCTCTCCTTCCTTGTTCGTGGCTTTCAAGCCCCTTTGCCTCTGATAAACTTTCTTAGCTGTAGACACGGAAGAGTGAAATGGCTAGGCTCCAGCGAAGCGATTGAATTGGTCCTTACCGTAAAAACCATGGGATGCCATTTGTGTAGGTCCCACCCCAAGAATCCCGAAGGTCTTTTTAACCCAACATGCCATTTTCAGAATGAGGGCCTTTGCGCTTTGGGGAGGTGTCTTGAATCCCGGGCAATTGCTGCTAACATTTCTTACGCGCCACCTGCCACATATCTTTCTCACCTCTCCATCACCTATGTGGCATAGAAGGCTTGGAGTCTAAACTGATAACACGTAATAACACATATTTTTTTTTGTAAACTAGAGTATCAACTGGCTTAGTGATTATTTTCCCAGGAAAGCTACCTATCATTTATTTTCAATCTTAACGGCAAGAAAAAGAAAGCAAAAATGGAATGTGCTTAAAATAAATAGTACACCCTTTATCTTGTAAAAACAAAGAAACATCTAGCTGGGTATAGTCGTGCATACCTGCAACCCCAGCATTTGGGAGGCTGAGGCAAGAGGATCTTGAGTTCAAGGCTAGCCTTGGCTACAAAAATGAAACCCTGTCTACAAACAGATAAGTGAACACAAGTTAGATGATTAAATTCAAGTTCCCTTTCTGTAAAAATAATGACCTATAATGCACATTTTTATTGTACTGAATTTATTCTCTCAAGAGCTCGGTATGACATCATGTAAAAGGAACTTAGGCACATAGAAATAAATTCTTCGTGTGTATGTGTGCTTGTGTGTGCTCAAGCTTTACACGCACATACCTTGATCTTATGGAAGTCGGAGAATAACTTTTGGGAGTCAGTTCTCTCTTCCCACTTAGTTGAGGCAGAGTCTCAATTTCTGCATACTCCAGGCTAGCTGACCCTCCAACTTCGGCTGATTCTTATCTTGCCTCCCTTGCCGCATTAAGGGTCCTGGGTTTACAGATGCCCCGATGCTTTCCTGGCTTTCCAGGGATCCTCAGGCTTCTGCCATCTGCCACAAGTGCTTTTTTTTTTTTTTTTTTTTTTTTTTTTTTACCTTTGAACCAGTTCCCAGGCCTTAGAAATAAATGTGCCAATTTCATGGCTTTGCAATTGACACCTCACATCTATATGCCTTTTGTAACCTTTTAAAATGTTTGTATGTGTGAAGTTATGTGCGTGTGAGTGCAGTTCCTGTAGAGACCTGAGGTGTTAGGTACCCCTGAGAACTGATCTTAGAGGTGGTTGTGAACAGCCAGAAGTGGCTGCTGGGAACAGAACCTGGGGCCTCTGCAATACCATTATTAGCTCTTAACCATTGAGCCATTGCCAACCCACTTTTTCAATTTTTAAAGCCCTTTTATACTTTTCTCTTTAATGTGTTTGGGTCAATATTTAACACTGTTGTTGGGATTTAACTGCTCAATTTGAGCTATACGTTTCTGGAAAAAGTAAATTTAGTGCTGACCTTGTTAGTGTAGGCAAATTCAGCATTCAGGAGGCCTAAGAATTCAAGACCTGCCTGGGATTTTTAAGACCTATCAAAAACTATATATATCACAAACACAGTTTTAACAAATTGGGGATCCAAAATCATTCAGGCATTACACATTACACTAAAAATCTATCAGTTAAATATCATTTTTGGATTTTTTAGGCTTATTTTTTGACCATATATGGTCCATTTTAATGATCAACAATCTCTTATCTGGTAAGCAGGATTGGATGGTGAGAAAAGGAAAGATTCCTGTGAGAAGAGAGCAGGATGAACGAAGAGATCTGTGCTTAAAGTTGGGCCAGGTGAAAATGATCTCTTTGAAAGTAGAAGAGATCTGAGCAGATGAAAATACAATCAGGTAGGCACCAGGGAAGGTCCATAAGTGGAGAGGTGGGTGGCTTATGAGATGTATGCACTGCTGAGAATGAGTAGGACCTTGTTTTAGAAAACTCAGGCCACATATTTTGAGAATGTGTTTTGTATACAGAGTGTCAAGGATTCCCGGAAATTAGTTACACATTTGCACAAATTGCACAATATCTGCTGTACAGAATAAATATTTACTGTCAACAGAGTGGCAGAATATCAGTTTAACTACACTGTGTGTGTAAAGATAGCACAACCCATTCAGAAATTCCCAGTTTTTAAATAGAAGCTGTTGTGAATTTTTACATAGAAGGATTCTAAAGTTGTTAATGACTCCAGCTGAGTAGTAAAGAGCTCTGGAAGTCCGTACTGAGCTGCTCTTTTCTGTTCCTTGGCCTTGTACTTGCAGAGGGTAGAGTAGATACAGGATTTCACTCATAATTGAGTTAGATTGGCAGAGATTCTTTTCATTTTAGTTCCTTGCTCCATCAGAAGATCAGGTCCTTTGGCATACCTCCCCTGGCTGTTAGGTGGGCCAGCAGCCTCCACTCTCACTGCCACTTGATATTCGAGTCCCAGTTGATCTAAAAACTCAATTCTCTGCTGGATTTTAGTCAGTGGAGCCCTGGGTGCCCAATGATGAGAGTGTTACAACTTTACCTGATGTAACAGTATTGGACTACTTTGTTATTGTTACATTGGAAAGGATAGTATCGTGCACAGAAAATGATACAATGTTCCTTGTGCACAGTTCAGCACTTTTGCATACCAGTAATGCAAGTTAGGTGAACTGACTCACAGCCCACACCTTTGGGTAACTTGCTAGATCACAGATAACATCGCAGCATGAATTGATGGTAACTACAAAGCTGAACTTTAAAAGCGAGACATCATTGTGAATACACAGCAGGTATTGATTGTTGAAGTAGTTAATGATTATGTGAAATGTGGTTACATACCTGTAGCTTGTTCTAGTTTGTGGAACTGGGATTGAACCCACCACTGAGCTACATCTCTACATGGTTTTATGATAGCCTTTATGTAGTAGTTATTTTTCTATGATAGTTTGCTCATGTCACATTTAAGGATCAGAAGAGATTGAGGGGGAAAATGTATCTTCTGGATTTGTAAAATAAGTATAATCAGTTCTCAAGGCTATTACATAATTATGGTGTCAAACTAGTAAATTGGGTTTCAGACGTACAAAATGCTGATGTAAACACCATATGCTTTCTTCATTGACTACTTTGACTAATTAAAGACACCTAAAGATAGCCTTTTCTTTTTTTGAACAGTATAGAAATTACATAACAGAATATTCATCCGAAAAACACTACCACAAGTACTTAGAGATTGATACATTCTGAACCTTCTGCTCTTCTCTAGAAAGTATTTAGTTGTTAGGCGTCCCTCTCTGGAAGAGAAAACAATGTTATTTCTCAGGTTACTACCTAAGTTGCTATAAGTTCAATGTTATTCTAATTTGTTACATTTCAGAACCAGCGATCTAACAGTATTTGTTAGATGTGTTGCTTTTTAAAATGCAAAAACACTTACCTCCCTTGGCACATAACTTCACTATTGATATGTTCTGGGGTGGAATTCAGCAGCCAACTGGCACATGGCCTGTTTCCTTCCAGTGTGGGAAAGGAAAAGGAATTTTGGCAGGAGATACCCAAGGAGAGCCTTTTATAAAAAGTCCCGAAGGGATTTATAGTCACTGTGAAATTGACATGACCTCAATTTTTACCCCAAAAATTTTAGGAACTGAGCACAGAGGTGGGAGTTGGGAACACCACTATGCTTTTCTTATTTTCATTGCAGCTGTGCGGAAAGGCTTATCTTATTGTGATAATATGGTAGAAGACAGCCCTGTGAGCAGCTTCTTGTGCCTTGCTTTTCCAGGAAAATGCAACATGGCAGCAGCAATGGAAACAGAACAGCTGGGTGTTGAGATATTTGAAACTGCAGAGTGTGAGGAGGGAACGATAGAATCACAGGACAGACCTAAACTGGAGCCGTTTTATGTAGAACGATATTCTTGGAGTCAGCTGAAAAAGCTGCTTGCTGATACCAGAAAATACCATGGCTACATGATGGCTAAGGCTCCGCATGACTTCATGTTTGTGAAGAGGATGGATCCAGATGGACCTCACTCAGACAGGGTCTATTATCTTGGTGAGTGTAAAGTTGCACCTTCAGAGAGAGCACATTTCCTCAAGTCTAAGCATTAAATGTAAATCAGATTTAATTTTGGTTGTAACCAAATCTGTGGCTCATTTTTAAGAAAGAAAATACTTTTAATTTGAAGAACTTTTTTTTTTCTTTTTATTTTTTTCTTTTTGGTTTTTTAAAACAGTTTCTCTGTGTAGCCTTGACTGTCTTGGACTTGCTTTGTCGACCAGCCTGGTTTTGAAATCACAGATCTATCTGCCTCTGCCTCCTTGAGTGCTGGGATTAAAGGTGTGCCCCCACTTCAAGCTTTGATTTGGTGAACTTTTGTTCAGTGGCTATATTAATTTTGAATCGTTTCATTAGCCATATTTTACTTGGAGATAGTTGACCATGATCTCTTTGACAAAGTTGACTTTAAACTGAGAGTTGATTAAAGTTGGTTTGAAATGCCTTTCCTTGAGTATGGTCAGGTCAGAACAAACTGTAAACCTTTAGTGTTTTCCCATCCTCAGGAACTGCAGCTTTCACTGTTTTAAACCAAGTCTTGGGGTCTCTTTTTCCTAAGTCCATTTATTCCACACTTAGGATCTGTCTAAATTAAATATGTTCATTCACTTAATGCTTTCCCTGTTTTCTGCTGGGGACTGACTCCAGGGCCCTGTGCATGTTAAGAACACACATTCCAGTACTGAGTTACACCATGGCCTCTTTGAGCACTTACTCCTGTATTTGCCTTCTATATGTGTGTGTCATTATGTTCAGCTCCTAGTTTTTAAAAAATTTTTATTAACTGTATTTGTGTGTGTGTGTGTGTGCGCGCGCGCGCGCGCGCTCGTGTGCGTTCACAATGGCATGCATTCCTGTGTGGAGAACACTGACTTGTTATATGGGTGCTGAGAACAGCTCTGCCTCCCACCTTCATAGCCCCTTCTGCCCGGCTCGGTCTGTGTTTCGCTCTCACTGCGACCGTCTTTTCAGTCGGACCTAGCCCCGGTTCATGTCGACCTCTTTGTCGTTTCCCTGCTGCAGTGAAGCAAAAGACTTTGAGAAAATCACGCAATCAGACTCTGTTATTTCACTAAGTACACCTTCATTATGAACTCCAAAGATATTACAACAGTCACAGAACTTTATAATGAAGAGAAACTAGAACTAAGCTGAACTTGTTTGTTTCTAAAAGCAAAGCAGTTTTCGAATCCGAAGTCACACTGAAATCTCATTTGTTGCCAACTGAAACTAACAACAAAACCAAACAATGACAATTTTCTCAACGTTGTCCTATATGCTCTAATAGCTTCGTCTTGAGATGGACTAAGATCTGAATATCCAGGATGAGGAGGTGACTCAGTGACCTGAGTCAGGTGAACTTGGAGTGCTTGCTTCTTCTTAACCTCCTTTAAGTTCGCAGTGCTCACATCGCCTGGGGCCTCCCACGCGCCTGTCGCTCCAGCTCCAGAGGAGCTGGCACCCTCTTCTGGTCTCACTCAGTACCTACACGTTTGTGGCATACACTTATGCATGCTGGTACACATGTGTGCGAGCACACACACACAATCAAGGTGAAACCTGAGCATTTTCTGTGAAACTTTGGGGAGTTGTTTTTGTGTTTATGTCTTGCTTAGTTTTTTTGAGACAGCTTCTCAGTCTGCCCAAACTGACCTCCCGCTCACAGTCCCACCATTCCTGAGAGCTGAGATTGCAGACGTGTGCCACGACGCCATTAGAAGCCTTGGCAAGTCTTGTTCCTCTTCCCCTTAGATTTTTGAGACAAGGTTTCAGTTAGCCCAGGCTGGCCTTAAACTCCTGATTCTTCTGCCTCTACTTTCTGAGCTCTGGGATTACATCTGTTTGCTACAACTGCTTAGCTTGAAATACTGTTTTTATTATTGTTGTTGTTTTCTTTTGTTTGTTTGTTTTGAGACAGGATTTCTCTGTACAGCCTTGGCTGTCCTGGAGCTCCCTCTGTAATAGGCTGGTCTGAACTCACAGAGACTGCCTGTCTCTGCCTCCCAAGTGCTGGGAGTACAGGCCCTGCCACTACCTGGCAAAACGTTTTTATTCAAGGAAAATCTCAAAGGCATAAGGCATGTGCATTCCCTACTTAATAACATAATTTTTGTTGCTGTGGAATGGAAAACATTGTAATATGTAGGAAACATTATTACAAAAAAAAACAGTATTACAAAATAATAATGTGATGTTTTTTGTTTTTCCTTATAGCCATGTCTGGTGAGAACAGAGAAAATACACTGTTTTATTCTGAAATCCCTAAAACCATCAACAGAGCAGCAGTCTTAATGCTTTCTTGGAAGCCTCTTTTGGATCTTTTTCAGGTAGAAACATGTATTCTTACTTCTTTGATTTGATATATGGTTCTTCATTTATTTCAGGACCAAGGTTCATCTTGGGTTTCTATTTTAAGTAGATGTGAATGAAAAGGAATTAAAATGGAAGCCTTTTACATGTAGAACCTTTAAATTACAAATCCCCTGTATCTAAAACCATAGAATATTATAATTGAATTTTTCTGGTATTGTTTTAGTTTGTGTCTATGAATGTCTTGCTGGCATGTATGTCTGTGCACCATGTGCATGCCTGGTACCCATAGGTGTCAGAAGAAGTCATTGGAGTTCCTGGAACTGGAGTTAGAGATAGTTATAAACCATCTGATGTGGGTACTGGCAAATCAAACTCAGGTCCTCTGGAAGAACAAGAAATGTTCTTAACCACTGAGCTATCTCTCCAGCCCTATCTGTTTTTGAAACAAAGTTTGACTTAGTATCCCTGGCTTGCCTGAAGCTCACTATTTAGACCAGGCTGGCCCCACCCTTCTGATGATCCTCTCGTCTTTGCCTCCTAGAACTTGGGTATACACCTGTAATCCCAGTACTCTGGAGGTGGGGAAGCAGATAGGTCAGATGGTCAGAAGTTAGAGGCTAGCTAGTACCAAGAACACACACACACACACACCAGTCTATTCTCTTGGCTTGCCTAGAGTATGCCTGGCTACTATATGCAGTTCCTACTCATGTAGTTGGGGAGATCTCTATTCTACAACTAACTATGCAAAACCACTGAATTGTAGCTAGTTATAGAGGGCCTTGGCTGTTAAGATAATGGGCTGAATTATTATTTTTTCTTTCTTTTTTGAGACAGGATTTCTCTGCATAGCTCTGACTGCCCTGGAACTTGCTCTGTAGACCAGGCTGGCCTCAAACTCAGAGATGTACCTGCCTCTACCTCCTAAGTGCTGGGATCTGCTGGGCCTGCCAGCAGAGTCAAACGGTTCTTGAGTTGGGAGTGAGGATTGAAATTAATAAACTACATAACACATGGGATCTTCTGAGAGGCTCTGGCGGTCATGACAATTTAGTCAGCCAAAACACCAAGGGCCCCCGCCAGCCAGCCTTGCTTTATTTTTAAACAGCCCAACACAATGAGTTAAAATCACAAGGAGGTGAAACAAGAGGTATGGTTTTGACAAGCTATCCCACCTGCTGTCACAAAACAAAAGGCGATGGACTTGCAAATTCTTCGCTGACTCTAGAGAAGGCCTGGTAAAGCCAGTCTTCATGCTGAGATTTAAATATCAAAGCAGCTGCTAAACCAGCCCCTTAAAACAGAGACTACGCCCAGACACTGGGATCAAAGGCGTGCACTATCACCACGCCTGGCTTATTCTTGTTCTCTAATGTATGCAATAGTGATTAAATGGTTATTTTTAAAAAATTAATTCAATTTACATCTCAGTCATAGGCCCCTCCCTACTCTCCTCCTAGCCCCACCTTCCCTCCTGAGCCCCCTACCAAACACCCCAGCTCATCTATTCACATGAGGACTGAGTTCATCTTGATTAAGTGGTATTTTACTCAAAATTTCAGGAGGCTTTCTGAAATTAATCTAGTTAGACTTATTACCAACGTTTGAGTCACCTAGGATGCAGACTTGAGCCCAGTAGAGATGCTGGGATTTCAGTGAACTGCAAAGACCTGTTCTCAGAAGACCGGAACAGGTGACTTTTTTTTTCTTTTTTTGTTTTAGGCGACATTAGACTATGGGATGTATTCTCGAGAGGAAGAGCTACTCAGAGAAAGAAAGCGCATCGGAACTGTGGGAATTGCAGCTTATGACTATCACCCAGAAAGTGGAACATTCCTATTTCAAGCTGGTAGCGGAATTTACCATATCAAAGATGGAGGACCGAATGGATTTACAGTAAGTTGTAGTTATTGTGTGTTAACTGTTTGGGGTCCTAAAGAGAATTTGTACCTACACCAGAAAGGAAATTAACAAATAAACCAAAGGGTCAGTTTACTGCCCACTAAGAAATTAATGTGTGTTTTTAATTTTAGTAGTTGACAATTTGGGACCAGGGAGAATGGCTGGGCAGTTAAAAACAGTAGCTGTTCTTTCAGAGGATCCAGGTTCAATTCTCAGCCCCAATATGTTGGATCACAGTCCCAGGTAATCTAACACCTTCTCCCGTCCTCCATGGACACCAGGCATGCAAGTGGTACAGACACGCATGAAGGCAAAACGCATATAACACATAAAATGAAGATAAAAATAAAATCTTAAACAAACTAACAAACAACAGATGGGCACTGGAGAAATGGCAGTTCAGTTCCCAGCACCCACACCAGAAGGCTCATAGCCCCTAGAACTCCAGCTTCAGGGATATCCTGGCTCCTGTAGGTACCTGCACTCACATGTGCACATCTCAACACAAACATGGACATACACGAATGTTGTAAAGTCTAGTAATATTTCCTATTGAAAAATCTTCTGGTAAAGCTTGCTGTTAATCCTAAATAGCTGTATAACCAAATCACCACACAGAGACTGGGATTTTAGTTAACCTAGAACACAATGCTGGGCAATAGTTACTCCCTCCTAAACCTCCAAGCCCTCATAGTTTCCTAACGTTTAGATTTCCCACATTGTACTTGCTTTTGGTGGTAGATTAGGTCCAGTCCATCTCCACGTAGTTCCAAGATCTCTCCTCCGGCTCTGCCTTCTCCTAGCTCTCCTCGCCCTTGCTCCTCCCAGTCTTTCCTGTCCTCCAGCTCCTCCCAGCCCAACATTGTGTCTAGTTGCTTTATTTTGTTTACACAGAGTTGAGACAGGATGCTTAGAATAAATATCACAATACAATATCCAGATTGGAACCAGAGAGTGGGGGGGTAGAAATCAGCATTTGAATGAACAAGGGTAAGGTGTATACATTTCAAAGGAACATTATACCAACACATGAATAATAAAAATGGTAAACGTATTTTTTGAAAGGTTAATAGTTTTTCCATGCTATAAAGATAAAATATTGTTTTATTTTTCAGTGTTTGTCTGTGAGCACAGGTGCTCCCAGAGGCTAGAAGCATAGATTCCCTGGAGCTGGAGGGACAGACAGTTGTGAGCTGTCTGACATGAGTGCTGGGAATTGAACTTGGGTCCTCAGCAAGAGCCCTTTTACCCCAAAATACAATATACAATTTTTAAAATGCTCAAAATCCTTTCTGTGCTAGAAGATACAGAAAATGGCTATTTTCCCTTTTCTGTGAGTGCTGAGGGAGATATTGAAAAATATTATCACAGGTTTTTGTTTTTTGTTTTTGTTTTTTGGGGTTTTTTTTTTGTTTGTTTTCCTGAAAAGCTGATTATCTTGATAAATGAATTTATATTTGGTTTTATTCCAAGTAATTCTTTATGAATAATTGGAGTGATTCTTTTGGTAGGATTATTGATCTTGGCTATCATTGCATTAAAATTTTTGGGAAGCCAGATGGTGATGGCACACAACCTTTAATCCCAGCACTTGGGAGGCAGAGGCAGGTAAATCTCTGAGTTCAAGACCAGCCTGGTCTACAGAGTGAGTTCTACGACAGCCAGGGCTACATAGTGAAACCTGTCTTGAAAAACCAAGAGAAAAAAAAACTGAGCAGAGCTAGAGAGATGGCTCCGTGGTTAAGAGCACTGGATGTTCTTCCAGTGGTTCAGTTCCCAGAACCCACATGGCACCTTACAATTGTCTGTAACCCTAGTTCCAGGGGACACAATGCCCTTTTCTGGCCTCATCGAGTGCTGGACACACATGTGGTGCACAGACAAATATGCAGACAACACACCATATACATAAAATGAAAACAAACTTTTAAAAGTTAAACATTTTCCCATTTATTTGCTTATTTAGTGTGTACGTGTACATGCCTTGGGTGTATATGGAGGTCAGAAGACAACTTGGATTGCTCTGTTCTCTCGTTTCACCAGGAGTTGAGCTTGGGTTGTTGGGCTCAGCAGCAGGAGCCTTCTTTACCTGCAGAGCCGGCTCACCTTTACTCATTGCATGTCTTAGAAGCAAGCTCAGTTTTTTTGGTATAATTAGTTTTAAATGTTTAATGATATATTCAGAATTGTGTTTAAAATATTCAACAAGCCAGGCATAGTTGCACATACCCTTAACGCCAGTACTCAAGAGTCAGAGGCAAGCATATCTCTGTGAGTTCAAGGTCAGCCTGGTCTACTTAGTGAGTTCCAGACTAACCAAGGCTATAGTGAGAACCTATCTGAAAAAAAAAAAAAAGTTCAACAGATGATAATTGCTCTATTAAATAGGCTGAGCAACAAACTTTCTGAAATGCTGTTACATTGTCTTGGGGTATGATGCAGTATTTACTATCTATTACTCTTAGCTTTTCCATTTATTGTTTAAAAGAGTCCTTAATAAGTTAAACCAGTTGAAGTATATTTTTTCTGGGATGCAGCTGTCACAATGTACATTTATAATGTACACAATGTACATTTTAGTTAGAAACACCATTTATCTTATAGGAAGAATGCTGGAAAACAAATCTGTGTTTGTCAACCTGATAACGTACCTTAAGATTTTTACTTTTCTAGCAACAACCTTTACAGCCCAATTTGGTGGAAACTAGTTGTCCCAATATACGAATGGATCCAAAATTATGCCCCGCTGATCCAGACTGGATAGCTTTCATTCACAGCAACGATATCTGGATCTCGAACCTTGTAACCAGAGAAGAGCGGAGGATCACCTATGTGCACAATGGTAAGGCGGCTCTATTTGGAAAGCTGAATTTGCTTTTACTTCCATTTTGAAATTAGAACAAGCTGATCACTTTTAAGTTTAGGTGTTTAAATTTTTAAAGGTATGGAGAAAGTCTAAATACGTGGTCTTCGCGTCTTAAATAATGCCATTGCCTTCTCAGCCATTTTAAAGTACCACAGTGCACCTGTTCCCCAAAACCCTCCTCATTAAATGAATTTTTAATTGAGAAAATTAGACTTGATTGGGGGATACAAACAGAAAAGCCAATTACACATGAGCAGAAACTGCCTGCAAAACAAATCTGCCTGTTTTGGAGAGCCTGTGTAGCTGCTGCTGCAGTGGGGACGTGGAATGTAGAGCCACATGCATTGTGAACGTAGTTAAGTAGGTTTGTTGACTGACAAATGGAGTCTGGGGCAAGAGGAATATTAACTTCATGCTGTCTTAAAAAACAACAGCTGGACGTAGTGACACCTATAATCCCAGCACCTGGGAGGGAGAGGCAGGAAGATCTCCACGTTCAAGGCCAGCCTGGTCTACATAGTGAATTACAGGGTGGCCAGAGCTACATAGTGATACCCTGTCTTGAAAACAACGACACAACCAAAAAGTTCCAAAAGGCAGAACTTGAATTTGTCACAAATTGATTGCTGGGCTGAGTTTACATGGAAGAAGTGATGCATGAGAAGGAACACCTTCATGTAGCTTCCCACCATTTTCTTACCTCACTCTCTCTGGCATTGTTGGGTCGTTCACTATACTAACCTCATTCATGTATTATGTGCAGTTAGACCTGTGATAGCTGTATTTGTAATGGACACATGCAGACATTTTGCCATATTATTATTGATCATTCTCTAAGTAATATGGTGTAACATATGTTTATGCTGTCTACAGTGTAAGTAAGTAATCTCATTGAAATCTATATGAGGATGCAGTTGAGTTCTGTAGAAACATTGTGGTGTTTTATGTAAACACTTAGGCTTGTGTTTTTGAATAGGATCTTAAGGGAACCAACCTTTAGTGACTCTAAAGGAGAATTGTAGCAAGGGTACAGACTAGTAAAGTGATGCTGGCCATCAGGCAGCTAATAAACTAATAACAGCAAAACAGGGTAAGTCAAATGTGGAGTTCTGTAGAGCACCAAGAGAGGCTTGGAAGCTCTGCAAAGGCTTCCCAAAGAAAATGCACTGACCTGACCTTAAGTGATGTCTGTTTGTTAGCAGAGTGTTCCAGAAGGACGACTGTGTGAGAACGGTCTCACTCTAAAGGTGCTGTTGTCTTTGTGAGGCTCTGGAGACACTCAGCTGTCCAGCATTGGCAGGGTCAGTGGAGGAGTCTTCAGCAATTGAGCCAGTGGTTACGGTTGTCCTCGACATAATGGTTTAGACACTACAGCCCAGGACACCAGTGCTTGGCAGCTGCCATTACTGGAATCATAGGACGCAATGTTAAGAGGACAGCACAGAGGGAGAAAGAGTGGGAAAGTACACAATTGCTGATTCTTGAGTTTTCTTTAACACCAGGAAATGAGAAGAGTGTCTAATGGCAGCAGAAATGTCAGGTGAGCTAGTTTTAACCATTCTGTTGAAAATTGAAGCTGTTTTTCATGCTGTCAACAAACACTGAAGAGTATACACCACTTGTATTTGAGAATGAGGCTGCATAGCTCTCACAAAACTGTCGGGAATAAGGCATTTTAAAGTTTTTGTTTGTTTGTTTTTGTTTTGTGTTTTGAGACAGGCTGTCTCTTTCTCTTTGTAGCTGTGAGTATCCCAGAACTCACTATGTAGAACAGACTGGCTTTGAATTCTAGAGATCTGCCTGCCTCTGCCTCCCAAGTGCACTGATATTTAAGGTGTGTACTACTATGCCTGGCTTTCTTTCTTTTGTAAAATTGTTTTCCACAGAGAATTTTTTGAAGACTCGTAGAATTTCAAGTATAAAGTTCTGGAATTCTGGAGACTGTTAAAGCTTTTTATTCCCTTGTAGGTGTGTGGTATATTTATTGTTTCTAGTGTTAACGTGGTGGTTAATAGCACAGGCAGATGATACAGAATAATATAGAACCAGGCTGTCTGAGTTGAGTGTTGTATCTACCATTCATTAATTCTGACCTCATCAAATTAGTTAGTTTATCTCTTGGTTTTTGCATTTGTAAAAATGTGAACCAAATGATTATCATCACAGGACTATCACGGGCCTTAATGAGTTAATTTTTGTACAGGGTTTAGAATAGTGGTTGAAACATAGAGCTGTGAATTGTCTGTTTCTCTAGAAAGGGATGGAAGAAGGGAGCATGGTCCCCAGTGTGCTGCTCACAGAAGGCTGTGATGAAAGCCGACTGTAGAAAGTGAGTTTGATGTGTGTGAATCAAACATACAGGGTGCATGTGTGTTTATTCTCTGCTCAATATGATGGAGACATTTAAAAACACTGGTTCCTGCCCCCAGCTATCCTCTGCTTGGAAGACAAGGTGATACCAGTTATCCGCTTAGTAATAAGTAATAGAGATACAAACCAGCTGGATACCGGGCCTCACATCTAAAGAAGAACAAAGTAGGAAATAAAGTTGGAGGCATAGTTTATAGTAGTTAAGCGAGCCAAGAGCGCAGCATTGATCTTGGCTCTTTTCCTAATTCCACATTTCAAAAAGTTCTGAACTCATTGTTGTCGTTAGCCTGTGCTAAAATTCATTTGGTAGTAAACACTGACTTGAACTGGCTTGAGAGTATTTCTCAAGCTCGCCCTGCTCAGTGTGCCTTTTCTTTAGTCTCTGCTGGAATGTTGAGGTGTTGGGTTACAGTTTATTCGGCTGTGCTGTTGGTTGTGTTTCATAACATGCCATAGCAGTGTACTGTATCAAGAGTCTGAATTCCAAATACTTGACTCAGTTATTGGATAAGGGAGTGTTGGTTCTTATGCACATTCATTTCACACAATGTAGAATATGGATGATCAAAAATGGTAAATTAGGTCTAAAGAGATGGCTCAGAGGTTAAGAGCACTGACTGTTCTTCCAAAAGTCCCAAGCTCAGTTTCCAGCAACCATATGATGTCCCATAATCATCTATAATGAGATCTGGTTCCCTCTTCTGGTGTGCAGGTGCTCATGCAGGCAGAGCACTGTATATATAACAAATAAATAAATCTTTTTTTTTAATGGTAAATTAAAGCTGGGTGTAGGGATGCACATCTTTAATGCCAGCTCTTTGGGAGGCAGAGGCAGGCAGTTCTTTGAGTATAAGGACAGCCTGGTCTACAAAGTGAGTTCTAGGTCAACCAGGGCTACCCAGAGAAACTCTTAAAAAGCAAAACAAAACAACAACAAAACCAACCAAACAAACAAATGAAATAAAAGAAAAGAAACAAAGAAAGGAGAATTTTAAAGAAAAAAGTAAATCTTCCCTGTGCTGGGCACAGTGGTATATGCTGATAGTACAAGCACTCAGGAGGCTGAAGCAGGAGGATTACTTGGAATTCAAGACTAGCCTTGGTAGCATAATAAGACCCTGTCTTTAAAAAGAAAATAAAATCATAATGATCTATGACTGCACACCAAAAGTAAGAAAAACTGAAAACACTGTCTTAAAAAAAAAATCCATCACATCAAGGGACTACTACTTAACAGACAGGTACTAAGTATTGACAAATGTCAAAACATTTATGATTTTTTAAAACAAGTCACATACAAATTATACTGTAAACATTTTTCCAGGATACAAAATCTTACATAATGGCTTTGTGATTTATTGGCGCCAAGGGTACTAGAACCAAGCACACACTGAGCTCTACCACTGACAAACCACAGTGGGGTGAGACAGATCTGCCCAGGTCACATGATAGGTAAATGGTGAAGCCTAGGTGTGAATGCATTCTGTTTGTCTCCACAGTTTACCACTACCGTCAGCTACCTTCTTTAAAAGTGATGGAATCATTTTGCTTTGTCCCATGGTTAAAAAAAAAAAAAATTGAGGGATAATTTTGCCTTTTATGTTCATCCAGAGCTAGCCAACATGGAGGAGGATCCCAGATCAGCTGGAGTTGCTACTTTTGTTCTTCAAGAAGAATTTGATCGATATTCTGGCTATTGGTGGTGTCCACAAGCTGAAAGAAGTAAGTTCAAAGTAGTTTGTTACAGGTCACTTTAGGAATTAAAGGATTTGACTGGGGACTGGCTAAGTGTACAGAGCTTAACGCTGGGACAGTAAATGAACATGTGCTAAAGATTAAATCCTACTAGTAGCTATTTAGAAAATATAGGCCATATCCCCCCACTTAAATTTTAATAGAGACAATTATATTTTGCCTCAGTACCTGTAAGGGCAAGAGTCACGCTAATGATGTGCTGTTATATACATAAGGTTGACTAGCATCCACAGATGAGTATGTGTGGATGAAGAACTGAGAAGCTTCAAGCGATGGCCATACACTGTCTAAATACAATCCAGCGAGAAGTTCACTTATGAGCATGTATGGCCTAATATAAACTATACATATATTTTATGGGCAAAATTGGGCACACAATTTATGAAGCAGTGTTTCTTAGTACTTTAATGCTTTTTTCTCTGCTTCATCTTTTTATTTTATAAGATTTATTTACTCTTAGTTTTGTGTGTGTGTTTGCCTGTATGTACATACATGTACCATGTATGTGCTGGGGACCGGCAGTGGTCAGAAGAAGGGATGAGAGCCTCGGAACTGTAGTTTCAGGTGGTTGTAAGCTGCTACATGGGTGCTTGGGACCAGCTGGGTCTTCTGGAAGAGCAGCCTCTGTCCTTAAGTGCTGGCTAGGACACAGTCTAAGCATTTCTTTAGAGGACAATGAAAAATATATATTTTAATCCATGTCTTAGGTTTGGACTTGTTTTAAAATGTAAATGTTTTCTCATAATTATTCAGAACAAGATTTTTACATAAACCATTTAATACAATTAAACTATTAGCATTTTATTGGAAATATTATAAGTTTTATTTTTAAAATTCCTCTTCAACAAAATATATTTTAAGGTATATAATGTCAAAATCCTTCAAAATGTTTTCCCTGGGGGCTGGAGAGATGGCTCAGAGGTTAAAAACACTAGCTGTTCTTCCAGAGGTCCTGAGTTCAATTCCTAGCAAGCACATGGTGTCTCACAACCATCTGTAATGAGACCTGGTGCCCTCTTCTGGTGTGGAGGTGTACATGCAAAAAGAACATTGTATACACAATAAATAAATCTTTTAAAAAAAGGAGAAAAAAGATTTATTTAAAAAAATGCTTTTCCTGTATATATGTATATAGGTGTGTATATATTTAATACACACACATTTACATTTTTCTCTCCCAAAAAAGATGAATTTTAACTCCTAGTAGAAGGGACTTGGAAGTCACTAGAAGATGCTAAGGAATTTAGTTGTGTTGAATGATTTATGTCACAATCTTGTTCTGTATAATTGTGACAGAACATTTACATTTTAAATGTCCAAATCTCAGATACGAATTTTAAATTTTTTTCATGTTTCATTAAAGAAGTGTTCAGACTTCTAGCTGTAAAGCACTAATAATGCCTGTGTACACACACTCACCACAGTGAGTGAGTGACTGTAATTGAAAATGCAGCACAGCCAGGAAGTGCCTCCCCAGGTAGAGTCCTAGCCAAGCATGCGCAAGGACCCGAACTCAAGCCCTGTCACCATAAACTCATGATAGCAGTCTAAGGCACACATTATTTCTCCTAGTGAAAAGCCTGGTTTTAGAAGGAATTGTGAGTGAAGAGTATTCTGTAATAATTATTCTAAATTTCTTTTAAGCTCCTAGTGGAGGTAAAATTCTGAGAATCCTCTATGAAGAAAATGATGAATCTGAGGTGGAGATCATTCATGTTACGTCCCCCATGTTGGAAACAAGGAGGGCAGACTCATTCCGTTACCCTAAAACAGGTGCCGTAGTCCACTGCTTTTATGTACTCATTTCCTCCTCTGTGTGGTACCGCATGCTTGAAGACCAGTGCTCGGAAGCCTGTGGCAGCAGGTTTGGCAGGAGCTCCGGGCCAGCCTGGACTACAAGATGAGCCCTTGCCGCAAAACCACGGCCCAAACTGCAGCCATTCAAATGTATAGTCAGCTTTTGTAAAGATTGTTTGTTAATTAAGTATAGCTTTTGAATCTTTAATTGTTTTTGGAGGTGGTATGCCCATAAACCTGGCAACTCAGGGTTAGGGAAATTGGCAAGAAGACATCCCTCCATGTCAAAGATTTTTACATGGTTTTGTTCTTAATCAGTAAGTGGGTTTTGTCCATTTTGCATTTTGCAAACATTTCAGTCACAGAAATGGTAGACAGTTTTCCTTTGTTTTTATACTGACTCTAGTGTTTTAGCCTCTTTCCTGTTTGCTACCCATATGAATTTGAGAAAGGTTCTTAGACTTTTGCACAATAAAGCCCAGCAATATACAGCATTCCTAACTTACCTAAGTCTGAAGGACATTGATTTGGAACAATTAGTTGGAGTGATTCTGAATGTTATTATTCTTCATTTATGTTTCTTTCTGAAGGCACAGCAAACCCAAAGGTCACTTTCAAGATGTCAGAAATACTTGTTGATGCTGAAGGAGGGGTAAGTGTGAGCACCAAACACTGCTTTGGCTACCCGGCCTCAGAGGCTCTTTGATTCATTTTTTTATTTGTCTACTTGTTGAACTTGCTGAGACATTTGTGGGTCATGATTGAAAGGTGATCTTATTTTCGCCCTTGAAAGCACTCATGGTAGGCCTGGGGAGAGGGATATGTAAGGACCTGTCTTAAATCCCAGAACCAACATAAAAAAGCTGGCCATTGCAGTATGTGCGTGTAATGCCAGCACTGAGGCAGTGGAGACAGACAGGTCCCTGGGGCTCTCTGGCCAGATAGCTTAGCCTGCTTATTGAACTTCTAGAACATTAAGAGACAGTCTCTCAAAAAAAAGAAAAAAAAATTCTGAAGAGTAAACAAGTCACGTGACCTCTGCACACGTGCACATACCATGCAACCATAGTTTTTACTCCTTGCAAATAGTTTTAGTTCTTGTCTCTATTAATTAAATCAATGCGAAACAGTGGTTTACCTTCCATGTTGGGTGTACATCACCTGTGGTGGATTGAATAACCCATATTTCTTTTGTTCTGCTAGTTTCCATTTGGACATGCTCACAAAATTAGTTAAAATGTAGATTTTAAGGGGGGTGGAAAGATGGCTCAGTGGTTAAGATCATATACTGTACTTGTGGAAGACCCAAATTTTATTCCCAGCACCCATGTCAGAAGGCTTGCCACCATCTGTAACTCCATCCCCAGACAATCTGATATCTTTTGATTTCCACGGGTACCTCCACTCATGTACACACACCCACGTGTAGATACACATATTTTTAGGTATGTAAGTGCACATACCTAAAAATAAATATTAAAAAATGTTTTTTTTTTCTTTCTAGACTGATTTTAGAATTACTGTGGTTGGGTTTTGTTGTTTGTTTGGGGGTTGTTTTGAAACGGGGTCTTTCTATGTAGCCTTGGCTGTCCTGGAATTCTCTGTGTAGAACAGGCTGACCTCTCAGAGATCAGCCTGCCCTTGCCTCCTGGGTGGATTGCTGGTATTAAAGGCATGCACCACTACGCCAGCTTTAGACTCTTGTTTAGACTAAGCTTTTTTGGGATATCATTTACAGTTCATTCATTAAGGTTTACAAGTCAGTCACTTTTTATGTAGTCACAGAGTTGGGAACCAGAGTTTGTATTAGACATTATCGTTACGTTAAAGAGAAACACCTCACTCCTTAGCTATAATCCCCCAAGTCTAGGCCACCACTAGAGACTTGACTGTTTGGGGCATTCTTATGAACAAAATCATGCATCATGCATTGGTGTGGAGGTGTGTGTGTGTGTATGTGTTTTCCTAGAGAAATCTAACTACCATTCTGCCATTCTACTGCTGAACTATATATCTAGCCCATGTACTTCATTTCTTTTTATTTTTGTGTTTGTGATGGGGGGTGAGGGCAGTAAATGCAAATGCATGGAAACCAAAAGTCAATGTCAGGTATTTCCCATGATCAGTGTCCACTTCATTTTTTGTTTATTTTTTAAAATTTTATGTGTATGGCTATTTTGCTTGTCTGCTTCCCTGTGTACCACATTTGTGCCTGGTGGCTAGAAGAGGGTGTTAGGTCCCCTGGAGTTACAGATGGTAAACACCACATCAGTGCAGGAAATTGAACCCAGATCCTTTAGAAGAGCAGCCAGTACTCAACCATTAAAGCCTCTCTCCACCCTCCATTTTATTTTTGAGATACAGTCTCTCATTGCACCTGGAACTCACTGATTGGCTAGACTGGTGGCCAGCCAGCTACAGGGATCCTCCTGTTTCTGCTTCCCCCGTGCTGAGACAGCACAGTGCTGCCATGCCGGCCATTTACATAGTGCTGGAGATGCAAACTCAGGTCTTCATGCTTGTGAGGCGAGTACTTTACCAGCTGAGCATCGTCCCATCCCACTTAGTTCTTCTTATTGCTGAATATTATCTCTTTGCGTGGTATATCACATTTTATTTACCAGTTCATCAGTGCTGGGTATTTGAGTTTTGTTTTATTTTATTTTTGCTTTTAAAGGGGAAGCTATCAGGCCAGGTGGTGGTGGTAAAATCTTGAATCTCAGCACTTGAGAGGCAGAGGCAGGCAGATCTCTGAGTTTTAGGACAGCCAGGCTACACAGAGAAACTCTGTCTTGAAACCCACACCCCGAACCCCCAAAAAAAGAAGGAAAAAAAGGAGAGCTGCCATGAAGACAGTGACACGGCCCTGTTACCCAGCCTGAGTGCAGGAGGCTGAGGCAGGGGCCTCACAAGCTTGAGGCCGCTTGGCTTGAGTGCACTGTGTCTCTTGAGAGAGAGCGCTGGGAGTGTGTGTGCACACAGGTGTGCGAGTGTGTTTAAGGGTCTGGGTCCTGTTTTTCTGGGGTATCTGAGACAGCAGTTGCACCGTGTAATGTGCTCTCCTCTTCCGTGGCGCTGCCAAGCTGCTATGGAAACTCCCGCCAGCAGCCTCCGAGGGGCTTCATTTCCCCCATCGTCCTGACAATCGCATTTGTCCATTTTGCCTGTCACAGCCGTCCACTCAGAAGCCGTAGCTCACTGTGGTTCAAGTCACATTCCCCTGTGGCCAGTGTTTCCAGTATTTATTGGCTGCTTAAGTGGCTTCTTTGAAGGACTATTATTCAATTTCTTTAACTATTTTTTTCCATTGGCTTATTTTTTTGAGTTGTGCTCACTAAACTTTTAAAGGAAAAAAATGTTTGTCTACCAAGTCCATTTCATTCATATATTATACAAATATATTTTAGGTTAAGATCTAGGGATTTAAGTACTGTCAACTTCTAGACTCTAGACCTAAAGTGAGCAAAACTTGAGCCTGTCATTTGTTATCAAGGGCTTTGTTAGTGTAAACCCTAAGGAAGACAGTGAGATCACATCAGTGCTCATCCTAGAGTTTTCCTGGGTGTAGAAAACATCAGCTCAGGAAACCCTCAACTGACTAGTGGTTTTACTCTTCACATCATGCCCTTCTAAGTACTGTGTCTGAAAAGATGATGATATAAGTAGACTAGCAAGCGTGTTGTTTTCTCTGTCTTCTATAACTATAATCCCTTTTCTTCTTGCTAGGTTATAGATGTCATAGATAAAGAACTGGTTCAACCTTTTGAGATTCTGTTTGAAGGAGTTGAATATATTGCCAGAGCTGGATGGACTCCAGAGGGAAAATAGTGCGTATGTTAAATTGTCACTTCATTACAACTAATTTAGGATGCAGAGCTTTAGAATGTCAATGCTGTAGGCTTTACCTTCCCATGTAAGTTATGTATGTTGGCACTATGTCATTTCCATTCCGGTCTTTTCCCTGAACGCTGTGAACGTGCAGATTTGCAGTCCTGTAAGCATAAATGTACCATATTGTGACTATAGGAGTAATTGTTGTGTGTGATGGCACACACCTTTAATCATAGCTCTCAGCAAGCAGAGGCAGACAGCTTTTTGTGAGTTCAAAGCCAGCCTGATCTCCATGTTGAGTTCCAGGCCAGCCAGGGGACATATAGTGAGACCCTGTCTTTAAATAAAATTGATAGGTACCAAGGAAGAGAACAGAATGTTATTCATTTTCTAAGAACTTGTTTTATTCCTGATTTCTTCTCGTTCATTTGAACAGTGCCTGGTCCATCCTACTAGATCGCTCCCAGACTCACCTGCAGATAGTTCTGATCTCCCCTGAGTTATTCATCCCAGTAGAAGATGATGCTATGGACAGACAGAGACTCGTTGAGTCTGTTCCTGACTCTGTAACACCACTGATCATCTATGAAGAAACAACAGACATCTGGATAAATGTATGCATTCTGTTTCTTGGACTTGGCTATGTGCTTTCTCAGCATGCTCAGACAGATGAAGTTCTATAGCAAGCTAGCATGAACATTTTGAGTTGGAATGATGGTTCCAGAATGGAGTAGTGTACAGCAGAAAGTAGATAGTATTGAAGTGCAGCTCACTAGTGACCACAGATGTGGCTCTGCACACCCAGTCAGTGAGCCCACAGCCTCAGCTCCAGCTTCTGTGCTTCTGAGAGCACTTTCAAGAGCTGTGTCTAGAAACTCCATTTTAAGTTAGCAAACTATACCGAATATACTAGTTTTTAATTGAGTTTTACATTTTCCATTTTAACATAAAAATTAGATATAAAATAAAAACATTTCTCCCTCTCTCTCTCTAGTTAAGAGCAAGCTTTCTGTGATTCAGCCAAAACAGATGAACATCTGTTTTCCTTCAAGTATGAGAATATTTCTCTTTGGAAAACAAAAGTAAAGCATATTGTTCTCCTTGCCTGGATAGTAAGATTTATACCATTGCATAAGCTTTATATGCTTCAGAGATTACAGAGATGGAAAGGAGCAGCCTTGGTCATGTTGTTCTTCTTGCTTTCTTCCATTTGGAAATGTTCGCTTCTTAGTGTGTGAAGTCTTTGTCTAAAGTAAAATAAATGTAAAAGGCCAGGCAAAAAACCTGTTATTGTTAAGTGTACCATATCCTCTGCACTAACCACTGTCTGTATTTCAAGTAACCCTTCCTTCTCTCATTTGATTATGTATGTGGTATGTTTATTAATGCATATAGTAAATTAAGCTATTCATTTTACAGATCCATGATATCTTTCATGTTTTCCCTCAAACTCATGAAGATGAAATTGA
The DNA here is from genome assembly GCA_028658305.1 of Pachyuromys duprasi. Classification (NCBI taxonomy): domain Eukaryota; kingdom Metazoa; phylum Chordata; class Mammalia; order Rodentia; family Muridae; genus Pachyuromys; species Pachyuromys duprasi. The sequence continues at coordinate 50,636,253 of CM053749.1, read as the reverse complement.
GTTTATTTTTGCCTCTGAATGCAAAACAGGTTTTCGTCATTTGTATAAAATCACATCCATTTTAAAGGAGAGCAAATATAAACGATCTGGTGGTGGACTGCCTGCCCCAAGTAAGAAGCCTTACTTATCTATGTATTTGATGCCTTTATATTTTATTTGTTTTGCACATATGCAACCTGGGGCAAGCATGTGTAGGTCAGAGGACAGCTTGTGGAAGTCAGTTCTGTCCACCCGCTGTGATTTCCAAGGTCAAACTCAGAGCCTCAGACCTGGTGTTAAGGACCTTTACTCTCTGAGCCATCTCAGGGCCATCATATCTTCTTTGTATTCGTCTAAGGGTCAGTACTTGCTTCAGTAAACTGAATAAATGTATTGCTATTAATAGTGGGTAATCTCTGAGTAGTTAGAATACCTATTTTTATGACACTTTTGCCTTAATTACAATTTTTAATTTGTTTAAAATGAGCCTGTATGTGCTTGCTTTGGCAGCATATATACTAAAATTACAGGCATGTACCACAACGCTCAGCTCAAGTTTTATTTCTTTATACCCTTGACAGTACTTGTTATTTTCTGTTTTCTTGCTTTCATGTGTGTATGTTTATTGTTCTTTTTGTTGTTGTGAGTTTATTTATTTATTTTTCTTAGTTTTCTCAAGACAGGGTCTCCCTATGTAGTCCTGGCTGTCCTGGAACTCTTTCTTAGACCATGCTGGCCTTGAACTCACTGAGATCCACCTACTTCTGCCTCCTGAGCACTGAGATTAAAGGTGTGCGTCACTATGCTGAGTTTATTTTATTTTTAAAGATTTCTTTATTATGTATACAGTGTTCTGCCTGCAGGTGTGCTGCAGGGCAGCAGAGGGCACCAGATCTCAGTATAGATGGTTGTGAGCCACCATGTGGTTGCTGGGATTTGAACTCAGGACCTTTTGTAGAACAGCCAGTGTTCTTAACCTCTGAGCCATCTCTCCAACCCGCTGAGTTTATTTTTTAAATAGCCACTTCAATAGATGTAAAGTGGTATCTTCTATTTGTGCACAGACACATGCATGCCGTACGAGAGATGGGACCTAAGACTTCGTCTCTGAGTCACATCCCTAGCTCTTTTTGGGTTTTAGTTTGGGACAGGCTGAGAAGGTGACTGAGTAGCTGGCATCACACATGTGCTACCACAGGCCTGAAGAGGCATGTCATTATAGTTTTGACAGAGGTTCCCTAATGATGATGGGTATTAAGTACTCTCCATGCACATATTGGCCATTTATATGTCCTGTTGAGAGAAATATCTATTCAGGTTCTTTGGATTCTCTTGGTTTTTTTCTGAATGGTCTTTTAATAACTGCCATTTGGGGAGCAGTGAGCTTGGAACCAACCAAGAAAATACAACACATGACTATGTACTTTCCATTAAAGATAGACAAGGTCTTATTTATTCCAAACAGAGAATTTCTTTCCATGAGCTTCAGCTTAGCGTAGCCCTGGATTTAAAGTTGCCTTACTAGTTCCTCTGTTGCTCAGGAGTAGTGCTCGAGCTCCGTCTCAGGTTTGTTTGGTGTTTTTACTTTGTAATTATTTTCACCTGTTTTTTCTTTCTCCATCTTGTCTTCTCCCTTTCATGGCTATAATGTGAAACCCTAGTTATGCCATAGTGTCATTTCTTGTTCATATAATAGCAAGCTACATTTCTGTATCTCAGAAAAAAAAATTAAGTTTTCTTAACTCACTATCCTTAGCTGTGACTCTGTACAGCCAGAGATGTAAGCAGCTGCAGGAGGGAAGTGATTTTCATCCTTCTGTCTCTTCCTCTGAGGAGACCCCATCCAGACACTCTCATGCAGGCACACAGGGCATTTGACATTTAGTGTGCTTAAAAACAGCCAGTTTATTTTTTGGCAAATGAAAGAGTTGTGTTACAATTTTTCTTCTTTGCTTTTAAAGTGGTTTGTTGAGTTTCCAGAACAAAAGCCTTGTCAGCTTAGTAAACCTCCATGTTGGATCAGTAAACAAGAAGGCAAGCGCTTTTTTTCAGGTTTTACCATAAGAATTTATTTTGATCAGATGCAGTGACATACTCCTTTGCTTCTAGCACTCAGGAGGCAGCAGCAGATGCATCTCTGTGAGTTCCAGAACAGCTCTTGGTCTGCATAGCCAATTCCAGGCCATCTAGGACTGTATATTAAAACCCTGTCTCAAAGGATCTATTTTTTGTTTTGTTTTGTTTTCACTATTTCTGCAGGAGTTTTTGTTTTTGTTTTGTCATTATTCTTGAATATTTTGAAACCTCATAACTTGAGTTTGTTGTTGTTGGGTTTTTTGTTTGTTTATTTGAGATAAGGTCTTACTATGTAGCCCTGGCTGTCCTGCAACTAACTATGAAGACCAGGCTGGGCTCAAACACACAGAGATGCACCTGCTCCTGTCTCTCAAGTGCTGAGATTAAAGGTGTATGCTACCATGCCTAGTTGGGTTTTTTAGCTGTAATTTTTAGTAACCATTTGAAATAACTTAATACCATTTTAGTACAGTATTATCAACCATTGTCTTTATCTAGTTCCAAAAAAATTTTTCATTAACTCAAACCTAGCATTGATGATTTTGTTTTTGTTTATGTTTTATTGCAGCTTTTTGGAAAAGACAGTTTAGAAAACTTTTCTACATTGTTTCATTTGCTTATGGTCTGGAATAAAGTACTGAATTTTAATTGTATTCATCTTCAGGTGATTTCAAGTGTCCTATCAAAGAGGAAATAGCAATTACCAGTGGTGAATGGGAAGTACTTGGCCGGCATGGATCTAATGTATGTCTTTTTATTCTACTGATATGTTTGGTCAGCCTCTGCTCTTTGTATACAATGCAGAAATAATGAATAATGCAATACATACACACACACACACACACATTACCCCAGTATTAAGTTAGGGCCTAGAAGAACTCAAGTTGTTATAAAGGAAAGTCTTGGTTTAATCGAGGTTCGGTGATGCACACCTTTGCTTCCAGCATTTGGGAGGCAGAGGCAGGTGAGTCTCTGTGAGGTTGAGACTACCCTGGTCTGCAGAGCAAGTTTCAGGACACCCAGTATGTAGTACGAGCCTGCCTTTAAAAAAATCATTTTAAATTATAAAGCACACCTATTTTACGGCTATAGTCATAAGATGCATTCTAGTTATTGAAGACTGCTATTTTCAATCATTTTATTATATATTCTTTATGTATGGGTGTTTTGACTACATGTATGTCTGTGCATCACAGCATGTCTGGTGGCTGTGGAGGCCACAAGAGGGTGTCAGATCTCCTAGAACTGGAGTTGCAAACAGTTGTGAGCTCCATGCAGCTGCTGAGAACTGAACCGGAACCTTATGGAAGAGCAGCCAGTGGTTCCAAGCACTGAGCCACCGTTCCAGCCCAAGATCGCCATTCTCAAATATACTATTGCTGTTTAGAAAGGAAACAATTTGTATGTTTAGGGTTTAATAAGTTGTGAGTTAGCAAATAATCTGAAAATTATTTTTTAGGCATGATAGACTGTTCATGTTTTTATATTGGAGACTGTATTTAGCATTCCTGAGGTAGAAATTTTCTTTCATTCTTCTGTTTATCTCACAGATTTGATCTTTTAACCTTAGGTGAACAGGGAAGAGCTTTGCTTTGAGCATGTGGTTTTTCTGTAACCCTTCAATGAGAGGATTTGTTATTGGGTTTTTCGGTCAGTACTGGGGATGGACTCATCCTAAAAGTGCTGAGCAAGTACTCCGGTGTTAAGCTGCAACCCAGCTAGTTTTGTATTATTATTTTTCGGTTGGGTCTTGCTAAGTTGCCCAGGTTGGCCTTGAACTTTACTCTGTATAGCAGGCAAGCCTTGAATGTCATTGTGGAATTCTAGGTTCTAATAACAAAAATTACACTGAGGTAAGTTTCCTGAGCCACCGAGATGCCCCAGTAGGTAAAGCACTTCCTGCTGAGCCTCACAGCCAGAGGTGGGTTCCTGGAACCCGCACGGTAGAAAGAAAGATGTGGCTCCCTCATTTCGTCTACCTTTTGCCACATGCATGCTGTGGCACACTTGTACACACACACCAGTCAGACACAGACCCGAAGTGAATTCTGTGAATTGTAGTAGTTGGAGTTAAGAATAGTAGGTGACACTGACACTAACTCCAAAGTGGTGTGAGCAGAAGGGTTACTGTTCACCCCTGTGTACGCAACTAACTTTTGTGACGCCCTCTCAAATTCTTCCTCAATTTTTTTTTTTGTATGTTTGCTCTGTCTTTTGTCTTTATGTTGTCTTTTTCCTCCTCAGCTTTTACAAGTCACTCTGTTCCACTCAAACTTCTCACAGCAACAACTGAGTAATGCTTTCAGGTTTAAGCTCCTGTAACTTACTCAGATTGAGGTCCCAGATGAAGAATGGAACATGCAAATTGCTTGGGGCCATGTTAGAAATACAGATTTAGCTCTACCCAGTCCGCCCCAGAAACTAGTGGTAGGACCCAGCAATCTGTTCAGCATCCCTAGAGAGTCTAATCCTACTGAATATAAGTGTTGCATGAAACAGAAAAGAGCCTTGCAGATGGGAGTGAGGACGGTGAGGAAGGCCTGAGTCTCCACTGCTTTTGTGACCTTCTGGAGAGATAACACATGCCTGTGGGGTTTCTTGAATGTTTGTTTCCTATGGCAACTAACTGTGTTCATTGGGAATGGATGAACCTACTTTAAAAAGTTAATATTGAAGGGTGTGGGTATGAGAGAAAGACACTTAAAATACTTTCAGAATCTCCTTTATCTCTATAAAACATTTCAAATTCTAATACATTTTCATTAGGCTAGTAGAATATTTTTAAAGTAACAGTGAAAGAAAACCATTTATTTAGATTGCTGTAGTTTGGAAAGAATACAAAGTAAATTTAATTTCAGATAGTAACCTAAAAGAGCATATCCTCGGTTGGGGTCACTGGACCTTATCCCGTGTCGATGCTTACAATGAGTCTTGCCCTTATTTGTTTATAAACTACACTGTGCTGAAGCTGTTTGATTCCAGTCATTTCTCAACCCCATAGATAAAACGCTTTTGTAAATTTATAGGAGAGATCTAAAAAAGTACTAAGCTAACAGTGTGCTGACTGCAGGAAAGAAATAAAGTTAATGTCTTCCAAGTGGGCAATGAGGTGTGATTAGGGTGTTTCCCATTTAGGGATTTTCTATAAGGAAATAATTCTCTTATTTCAAGGAAAGTACATGATGCACTAGATCAGGACATTATCCCCAAAGTATGTAACTCAGCCTTTTCTTTTCTGGATAAGATCGATTTTTAGCCATAAGCAAAAGCAGCTCACATTATCACTGGTAGCAAAATAAAAAGAAGCCCAAGTCAGGACTGTGCATAAGAGGTGAATCTGTACAAGATCTGTGTGTCATTGGCCTTGTCAGGACTGTGCTAGTATTGATTTGTGCTGATTTTTGCAGATCTGGGTTGATGAAGCCAGAAAGCTGGTGTACTTTGAAGGCACCAAAGACTCTCCTTTGGAGCATCACCTGTATGTGACCAGTTATGCAAATCCTGGTGAAGTAGTGAGGCTGACTGACCGCGGCTACTCACACTCCTGCTGCCTCAGCCGGGTACTGTGTCTCAGCTGGCAGGGATCCTGCCGTAGAAAAGCCTGTGTTCACGTAACATTCCTTTTGAGTAATGTGAAAATTGGGGACTTGGCCCACAGAAGCCTCGTCTAGGAAGAGCATTGTGTGTGCCTCAGTTGCCAGGTTCTCATTGCCCTCTCGCTGCAGCGCTGCTGTGTAGCCACTGGTAGCCTTCCTTGCCTTTCCTGTGGAAAGCCATTCTTGTCTCTCTTTTCTCTAGCATTGTGACTTCTTTATAAGTAAGTACAGCAACCAGAAGAATCCACACTGCGTGTCCCTCTACAAGCTGTCAAGTCCTGAAGATGACCCAGTTCATAAAACAAAGGAATTTTGGGCCACCATTTTGGATTCAGCAGGTACCCATTTCCCTGAACCAGGGCTTAACTAGGATTGGTACCACAGTGTCCTGTGTCCATGTCTCCTGAGCTGTCTTCCATTGCTCAGTCCTGCCTGTCCCTGAGCCGTTGAGCTTCAGGTGGACCTCACTTCCTCTTCTGTCACCTGCTGAATGAGCTGGGTTGCTTCTTGTCCAAGCAGGAGCATGTCTGGAAAGCCTTTTTGAAAAGCAGATTTAGATAATATATTCAAAGCCAGTAAAACCCTTTGAACAGAGAGGATTACGCTTTAAAGAATAACCAGTTGGCTGCTTTTGGGAGTTTCAAGTCTTTGCGGTGGCATACTTGCCCACTGTGGGAAAGATAGGCTCTCATCCTGTAACCCAGGCTTGACCTTAATATGGATGGAACCTAGGCTAGCCTTGAACTCGGCAGTCTCCTGCTGTGGCCTCCTAAATGCTATTATCTCAGACATGAGCTGATGAATTTTTGGTCATTTTTTCCAAATGCTCCCTTTCTGTGTTAGTTACTCTACAGGCCGCTGTGACAGAATACCTCACAGAAACAATGTTTGGTTTATTTTGACTCACGGCACAAAGTCCAGTCCAAAATGAAGGGAAGTTACAGTGACAGGAGCGTAAGGTGACTGGTCACATTGCACCCACAGTCAGAAAGCAAAGAGAGACAGCCTCAGCTGCCCAACTCCCTTTCTCTTTATTCTGTTATGGTCCCAGCCTAAGAAACGCCATCCACAGTTTGGGTGGGTCCTCCTCAGCTAAAGTATCGAGAAAATCCCTCACAAACTGAAAAGACCACCTATCGCAATCCTTTTTCTTTTTTAATTTATTTTTATTGATGTGACTGTGTGTGTGTGTGTACCCATAGAGGCTAGACAGGCTGGCCTTGAACTCAGAGATCCTCCTGCCTCTGCCTCCTGAGTGCTGGGAGCCCCTAGAATTTCTTAACTGTAAAGAATAGACTTGTTTTATGTGTCTTTTAAATCACTTTCTTTTCAAATCTATTTTCATGTCAAGTATTTTCGCTCATTACTTTTGACCGAGAGATTAAAGCATTAATGTGGGCTGGGGAGACGGCTTGGAGGGTGAGAGCACTTGCCATCCTACATTGAGGGCTGAGTTCAGACCACGAGCACCTATATAAGCCAGGCACTGTGCGCCTGTGCCTCAGCCCTGGAGAGAGGACATGGGTGACTCCCAGTCAGCCCCATAGAAATAGCAAGCTTCTGATTCACGGATTGTTTGGGGGCAATAAGGTGAAGGTCAGTGAGGGAGATCACCTGATGTCTTTCTTTGGCAGTCACATAAGTGTGCACGGGCATAGGAACCTTAGTACTCACACATGCCCCCCCCCCATATATCTTATGAAACACAAATAATACTAAGGAGCTCGGTGTGGTGGCACACACCTTTAATCTTCGCTATCAGGAGACAGAGGCAGGTGGATCAATGTGCACTAGAGGCCAGCCTGATCTACAGATCAGGTCCAGACCAGCCAGGGCTACACAGACTTTTAAAATAATAAAAATAAGAGTAAGAATTTAAAAACAAAATTAAGCTAGTCCAGACTAAAGGGTTTGTGTGGATTTTAAAGTTCAGGAGCACAGCGGGTAATATGGTGATACCCTCTGCTTGATGTGACATCCTGGTGACAGGCACCAAAGAGAGGATGATAGAGCTTTGGTGAGACGAAGTTAAATATAAGGGTCTTTCCTGTTCCCTGCCCATAGCTGTCCTGAAATGCATGCCTGTTGCTGGTCAGGTGTGTACTTTAACCACAGATAGGACTGAACTGCGCACTAGACTTCCTTTAGTTTTGCACCTAAATACATTGTCAAAACTCAGTATGTCTGCATCTGAAAATGACAATTTGATATTCATTCTTTTTGTTTTAAAAGGCCTGTTTATTGCTGGGTGCAGTGGTGCATGCCTGTAATCCCAGAACTCGGGGAGGCAGAGACAGTTGGATTTCAATGAGTTTGAGGCCAGTGCGGTATACAAAGCAGGTCCAGGAGAGCCATAGCTACATAGAGAAACCCTGTCTGGAAAAACAAAAGAGCCTGTTTATTGCTCATGTTGCCTGAGAGAGACAGCAGTTGCTGGGGAAGGGGGCTGGGTTTCCATGCTTCCTCTTTTACTTCAGGCTGCAGAGCTCCTCTGAGAACTCCTTTCCGGCTCTGTTGCTACCCACAGGTCCCCTTCCTGACTACACCCCTCCAGAGATTTTTTCTTTTGAAAGTACTACTGGATTTACACTGTATGGAATGCTGTATAAGCCTCATGACCTGCAGCCTGGAAAGAAGTACCCCACTGTGCTCTTCATATATGGAGGTCCCCAGGTGAGTACACAAGCGCATATGAATAATAGCATATTTATATATAGTCACATGTAAACCCATATAAATAAATATATACATTTATATTTTAGGTTATTTTTCTTTTACATGTAGGAGTATTTTTGTCTGCATGTATGTCTGTGCACCATGTGCATACCAGATGCCTGCAGAGTTCAGAGTGTCAGATTTCCTGAAATCGGAGTTACAGACATTTGTGAGCCACCATGTAGTTGCTGGGAGTCAAACCTGAGACCTCTGGAAGAGCACCCAGTGCTCTTAACCATAGAGCCGTCTCTACAGCTGGGATTTTATTTTATTCTAGTTTTTAAGATTTATTTATTATGTATACATTATTCTGCCTGCATGTACATGGTCATGCCAGAAGAGGGCCCCAGATCTCACTATAGATGGTTGTGAGCAACCATGTGATAAATGGGAGTTGAACTCATAACCTTTCAGAAGAGCAGTCCAGTCGGTGCTGTTAACCTCTGAGCCATCTCTCCAGCCCCCTGTGCTTTTATGTTAACTGTCCAGACAGTTAAGATAGAATCTTAAGGGTAGGCATGGTAATACACATTTATAATCCCAGCACTCAGGCAGCAGAAGCAGGAAGTGAGTAAGAGCGTTAGCTGTGCAGACATGAGTTCTAACCTCATCACTCATGTGAAAAGCTGAATGTAGCTATATGTGCCAGACCCCTCAGACTGTGGGGCGAAGACAGGAGGATCACTAGGTTTGCCTGGTTCCAGGCTCAATGAGACCCTGTTTCAAAGGAATAAGGCAAAAGACTGACGGACCAGGAGGGCTGGGAGCATCCTTCTCTGATCTCAGCACACTAGGATGTGCCTGCTGAATAAATGCTGCAGTTAAATGGGGCACTGTGCATGGTGGGCTGCCAGGTTTGTTTTTGCTTTTGTGCCAGGTTCAGTTCCTAGCACCACAAAAAGTAAATTAGAATTTAAAATAAGAATTCATGCCTAGTTATATAGATTTTTCTATTGATTACTTAAATAAATTTGAACATAATTAGAGCATTTTTACAATGCCATTCTTAGACTTATAATATCCTTCATAATTACATTCAAGTATTTACTCTCTGGTACATCTAAACATCATACTGTACAAAAAGGTGAAAGTGAACCAGCACAGTCACCAGCTCTCTGGATAGTAAGCATTATTGTGTTAAGTATGTGTTAGATCATTTGCCATCATTAACAATGTTTCATAAGCAAACGGTGAGAGCCTGCATTATAGCTATTGGTATACATCAGGAACAATATCAGTTAGGCTTCTGTTTAAAACATAAAACTTAGCAAGCTGTGATGGTGCATGCCTTTAATCCCAGCATTAGGGAGACAGAGGCAGGCAGATTTCTGAGTTCATCGCCAATCTGGTATACAGAGCAGGTTCCAGGACAGCCTGGGATGTATGTACATACTAAGATCCTCTTTTAGGAAAACCAAGAAAGACAAACAAGCAAGCCCATAACAAATAAAAACAAGAAAATAGGAAATAACAAGGCTATATGTGGGGGTTTTTTTAGATTTATTATTTATATAGTATTTTGCCAGCGTGCCATAAAAGGACACCAGATCTTATTATAGATGGTTGCGAGCCATCATGTGGTTGCTGGGAATTGAACTCAGAACCTTTGAAAAAAACTGAGAAATGGCTCAGTGGTTAAGAGCATTGTCTGCTCTTCCAGAGGTCCTGAGTTCAATTCCCAGCAACCACATGGTGGTTCAGTACCATCTATACTAGGCTCTGATGCCCTCTTCTGGCATGCAGGTATACATGCAGATTGAGTACTTATATATGTAAAATAAATAAATTTTTAAAACAACAACAGAAAACCCAATGCTCTTAATCTCTGAGTCATCTCTCTAACCCGATTTTTGCGCTTTATGAGACTTAGTATTAAAACTAGATTTTAAGGCCAAAAGACTCTGTATGTAGGTAATTGAATTAAAAAATTTAGCCATAAGAAAAGCTGCCTGTTATCATTAATCATCAGGGAAATGCAACCCAGAACCACAGTGGGTATTAGCATCCACATCCATCAGGCCATTAAAGGGGAAGGTGTTGGGCAAGATATGGAGAAATCGGAACACTGCTTCAGTGTTGGCGGGAACATAAAATGATGTGGTCACTATACAGATAGCATAGTGGCTCCTCAGAAAGCCAAACAGAGAATCATCTGTTTACTCTTGCATTCATACCTAAAAGAAATGAAAGCAAATACAGGAAGAGGTGTTTATACTCATGTACACACTGACCAGGAGATAGGCAACCCAAGCATCTTATGACAGATGGATAAGCAAAATACAGTATAAGCAGAAGATGAGGGCTCGTGAGATAGATGGAGGGTGACGGGACTTGCTGCAAAGCCTGACGACCTCCGTTTAATTTCTAGGACCCATATGAGCTTGAAACTATGGGCTTCAGGAACTAGTCCTCTGACTACACTCCACACCATGGCATACGTACCACACAAAATATTAAACATGGGCCAGGCTTCCGTGGCACACACCTTTAATTCCAGCACTCCAGAGGCAGAGGCAGGTAGATTCCTGAGTTAGAGGCAAGCCTTGTCTATAGAATGAGTTCCGGGACAGCCAGGGCTACACGGAGAAACTGTCTCGAAAAGCAAAAATTTAAACATAATGAAATGTTATTTGTTCTTAAAAAGGGAGAAACTGGGCCAACAAGGTAGTGTAGTAGGTCAGGGCGCCTGCCGCCAAGCCGCCACCCACAGTTCGTTCCATAGACACATGGATGAAAAAGCTTAACTCCCTCTTCTGACCTGTGCACACACCTACATACACAGAAAGACAATAGCTGTTTTTTAGGTTTTTTACATTTTAAAAAGAAAGCTGACACATGCTACAGCATAATGAAGCATGCGGACACTGCATTCATGAAATAAGCCTGATAAAGGGCAAGGCTATGTTTCCCTTTGCATGAGGCACCGAAATGGGCAGAGGCTGTGGAAATGGTTGTACACTGCCAGGACTGTGTTTAATGCCACTGAAGTTGTTTCTTACAATGGTAAATTTTGTGTCTGTTTTCCTATCATAAAGTTATCACCACCTCAACTTTAATTATTTCAGTGATTAACAAATACAACTATGCTTTTATGCACTTAATGAAATCAACATTTGAAATGCTACAAGTCTACATGTATTTTAAAAGATGTGACTTGATGATTTGTTGATTTCCTTTCCATCATGCTCTTGGGGAACATGCAGATTTGGTTGATAGAATGATCTGGTATTGAGTTAGCCAGGGGAGTGCTCCATGAGCTGCTGTATGGCCTCTGGCACCTCAGCCCCCTGCAAGATCATACAGCTTCCTTGTGGGTTAATCATGAAGAGAATTCTTAATGTAAAATCAAATCTTTCTGTTAGCACATGATAATCTTATAAAACACTTGATCCTTCCGGAGTGCAGAGGGCCTGAGGTACAGACCATGTTCCTTCTTAGAATGTGTGTCATTTAAACAGCTACAATGCCAATTTTTTATTTACAGTAAATAAATAAATGAATAGGAGGGGTGCTTGTTTTGAGACAGGTTTTGCGAGTAGCCTTGAACTCTTTATGTAGACGATGCTAACCTCAAACTTGCAGTGATTTACCTGCTTCTGCCTCCTGAGTGCTGGGATTACAAGTTGAAGCCAACATGCCCAGCAATATGTAAATGTTTATTTAACAAATACTTGTATTTTCTAAAATATGCCAGATACTTTTGTACAAATAGAAATGAGAACAAGGATTAGGTGGGCCAGCAAGATGGCTTATTTAGTAAAGGCATTTGCTGCCAAGCCAGATAACATGAGTTCTATTCCAGGGACCCACGTGGTGGAAGAAGAAAGCTGACTCCTTCAAGTTATCCTCTGACCTTCATGTGTTTTCACACACACACATAAATGTAAACAGTCTGTCTGTATATATTATATATGTGTGTTTATAGTATAAAATATGTACAATAAAATGTTTTAAGACAGATAAGTTAGATAATAGCATTGGAGTTTGGAGAATTGATACTGAAGAAGGGTTCCCAGTTATGCTCAGATCCCTTTTTAGAGAAGCAGAAGGCCCCCAGATTACAAAGGCAAGCCTTTCATTGGGGGGAGGGGGGCAGTGTCTGCATCAGACAGTTGAGGCTGTCTTTGTAATAACAAGGAAAGAACTGAGGTCACTTTCTAAACTGTTTAAAATGTGTTCTATGTCTCTGTCTTAGTTCCTTTTCTAATGCTCTGACAAAACACCATGACCAAGGCAACTTATAAAAGGAAACATTTCATTGGGTGCTTGCTTAGAACTTCAGAGGGTAAGATCATGACCATCATGGTAAAGAACAGGGCAGCAGGCAGATAGGCATAGTATTGGAGCAGTAGCTCAGCATTTACATCATGATCCATAAGGAAAAGGCAGAGAAAATGCTAATAGCATGGGCTTTTAAAATCTCAACACTCACTCCCAGGAACATACCTCCTCCAACAAGGCCAAATTTCCTAATCCTTCCTAAACAGTTCTCCCAGCTAGGGATCAAGCATTCAAACATGAGTCTATGGGGGACATTCTCATTCCTCATTCCTGCACCACAGCCTTGCAATTCTTTATCTGCCCTCTCTCCTCTTCTGTTTTTTTTTTTCTTTTCTTTTCTTTTTTTTCAGAGGGGGAGGGGTCGAGACAGGGTTTCTCTTTGTCGCCTTGGCTATCCTGGACGCTCTGTAGACCAGGCTGGCCTTGAACTCACAGAGATCCGCTTGCCGCTGCCTCCTTGATTGCTGGGATTACAGGCGTGTGCCACCATGCTCTTTTCTGTTCTCTCCTTTTAAAAATGCTTTTACCTGCTGAGTAGTGGTAGCATGCACCTTTAATCTCAGCACTTGGGAGGCAGAGACAGAGGCTCTATGTGAGTTCAGGGCCAGACTGGTCTACAGAGCAAGTTCCAGGACAGCTAGGACTACACAGAAAAACCCTGTTTTAAAATAAGAAAGAAAGGAAGAAAACAAAAATATTTTTACCTAGCAAATTCCTTATTGCTGAGATATGAAAGAGAAACACTTTTGTATTTCCATTTTCGTTTTTTTAATAAAGTCAACTTTTAAAAAAATAATTTAATTTTTATTTTATGTGTATTAGGGTAAAGGTATCAGATCGGTTACAGACAATTGTGAGCTGCCATGTGGGTGCTGGAAAGTGAACCTGGGTCATTTGGAAGAGCAGTCAGTACTCTTAACCACTGAGCCATCTCTCCAGACCATATTTTCATTTTCTAATCACTTATTCTAAAAATAGTAGCAGAGATCTTATTTTATTCACAGTGAGAAGAAATGAGTTCTGTTAAGCCTTCTCCCAGGCAGAAGGAACGATAAACAAGGTCCTGGAGTAAGACCCTTTGATGCTGTTGGTGCCAATGGAGCTTAGATCACAGTGGGGAGGGAAGCAATAGACTCAGATCACTCAAGGCCACAGATGACACAGAGGCCATCTTGAGCTAGGTAGAACACTGGCCTGCCATATGTGGGGTCAGGTTCACCCCAAGTGCCAAGTGGCATCTATCTATCTGTCTATTGAAAGATGATGGTAGCAGAAGGAAGGAGCCAGGCATAGTTCACATTTTGAAAGTATCACTATTTCTGCCTGAAGAGACAAACTGTGGAGGATGAGGCTAGAAACAGGGAGGCCAGTGTTGCAGCGGTCGCAGACAGAGCACACAAAGGGCAGAGTGGGCGCTTGCCCCCTCTCTCTTCGCTCACGTTGCTTAACCATGCTTAGCTCTTTTCAGCATCCTACTAGAAAAACCAGCAATTTAGACTTCATAAAAATTAAAACCTTTAGCAGGCCAGGTGTGGTGGCGTTATATCTTTGATCCCAGCGCTCTGGAAGTAGGGGCAAGTAGATGTAAAAAAAAAAAAAAAAGGTAAAAACCTTTGAGCCAGCAAGATGGCTCAGCAGGCAGATGAGTTTGTCACATGCAAGCCTGACAGTCCGAGATTTCCTGAGCCACAGTGCAGTAAGAACAAGTCCAGAGCTGTCCCCTCGCCCATGGGTGCTCTCACAGGTAATTAGCATGTGGGTAGCTTGCATGCCCACAGCAGTAATGACACATTTTTGTTTGTCTCTGCCTCCCGAGTGCTGGGATCTTAGGAGTGGGCCACCACCGCCAGCTCCTCTTTTTTTTGTTGTTAGTAACTCCAAGTCCATTAATGTTGTTTATGTGTGTTAATAACTGGGCTTTCTAAATCAAATATTTGAATGGCTGTTTCGCAGAACACGTGGTAGCAGCTGTGCGTAGGAGAGGCTGCACAAGCCCCTCAGTTCCCAGGGAGCTCCAGCACAGGGCCTCAGGGAAAGCAGAGCCTCACACAGTGCTGTGGAGCTAAGAGCTCTCCCTGCTTTGTTTTTAAGTTAATGTAATAATTGTATATGCTTATGGGATATACTGTGATTTGGGCAATTTTCAGATTTTGAGATGAGGTCTCCTTTATCACCCAGACTAGCCAGAACTCCAAGGCTCAAGTGGTCTTCCTGCCTCAGCCTCCTCTGTAGCTGAAAGTACAGGCCTTGGTTCACCTGACCTCCCGGCCCTCTCATTAGTTTGTGTTTATATGTGTGCATGCCTGATGTATTAGGGTGCCATTGTGTGCATGTGAAGGCCAGAGAACAACTGTGTGCAGTTTTCTCCTACCGTTAATGGGTTCCAGAAATCAAACTCAGGTCATGTATCTTACATAGCAGGCTTTTTACCCACCAAGCCATTTTTTCCATCCCTCTTTTTTTCCTTTAAGATGGTGTCTCAATGTGTAGCCCAGGCTGGCCTCGAATTCACATAGATCTGCCTGGCTCTGCCTCCCAAGAGCTGGGATTAAAGGCATGGGCCACCGTGCCTGGCTCCTTGTCAGTTTTACCAGAACCTCTTTTCAATGTCTATCTTAGTGTCCATCACTGCTAATTACACAACCCAGAAGCTTTTTGGGACATGACACTAAACTATCTCATCATTGGACAGGCCTCATAGAGTATATGCCTATTCAGACGTAGCTGGCACACTTGGTGTGACTTCTTCATGCAGTGTTGGCATGCAGCAAGCGTGGAGATGTGTAAGGCCAACACAGTAGATCCACACTGTTTTTATATGAACCTTTTTGTGGGTATGGCACTGGGCACTGAGCCCAGGACTTTCAGCATACTAATTATTTAGTCCATTACTGGGCAACACAAATACATCTAAACTCTCTTCATTATCATTAGCAGGAGGACACTCCAAAACATTATTTAAAAAATATAGTCTAAGCTGAGCTTGGTGGTGCACACCTTAATGCCAGCTTTGGGGAGGTGGAGGCAGAGGCAGGAGGATTGCAGATTCAGAAACTGACTCAACCACTGAGTGAGTTCAAGTCCAGCCTTGGCAATGTAGTGAGACTCTATCTAAAAATAAAAGTAAAAAGGGACCTGAGGGCTGGGTGTGGTGGTGCACACCTATAATCCCAGCACTCAGGGGGCAGAAGCAGGCAGATCTAGGCCAGCTTGGACTAAAGAGTGAGTTCCAGCACAGCTAGGGCTACACAGGGAAGCCCTTTCTCTAAAAACAAAATGACACCACCACCAACAAAACACTGGGGGGAGAGGAGGACCTGAGGCTATAGCTCAGTGGTAAGTGTGGCCTAGCATGTACAGGGCCCTCCGTTCCGTCCCACAACCACCAAACCCACACACCAGTCACCTCGTCACTGGTTACCAGTCACTGTCCAGTGCATAGTCACATGTGCAAGGCAGTAGCTTGTTTTTGCTCACATTACCCTAACATGAGCGTAGTGCGCCATGCCATGCCAGCTGGGCTGCCACCAGAAAATTTCAGCTCTGTCGAGACCCCACGGGACCACCATTTCATGAGTGTCCTGAAGTGACTGAAACATGATCATGCTGGGCGGGACGCACTCATCTTTTTACTAGCTGCAGCTCTGTTTCTGATAAAGCACAGGGTGCATTTATATTCCTGGTCACTCTGAAGTGTAATGATCACTTTATCACTTCGTGATGAAATCATGTTACTTTTACACTAATTTGTCTAACAGGAAAAAGATAACTGATCACAGTATTCATTAAAATGCTACATCTTCTCACTGTCACTCAGCAACAGCTCCAGAAGAGACAAGTGGAGAGGGAAGATGTTCTTAATTGTCTTTGTCACTGTTACTTGAATGAGATATTATTTGGAATAGGTAATTCATCAACTTTCTCTGTGGAGTAGATTAACTTAATTTACTTAAATCTTAATTGGCTTAGCTAAAATGAATCTGCAGTTGTTTGGTATTTGCTGTAAAGGTTTGAAGTGAAACTAAGCATAGAGCAATTTTAAAATGTAAGTAAACATTCAGCTTTCTGGTTTTTGCAGTGTCCTTCCATCTCATCTTTTATATGCTGCCACATAATTTCACTGAAGATGTGTTTCTTTTTCAGGTGCAGCTGGTGAACAATCGGTTTAAAGGAGTCAAGTATTTTCGCCTCAACACCCTGGCCTCCTTGGGTTATGTGGTTGTGGTAATAGACAACAGGGGATCCTGTCACCGAGGACTTAAATTTGAAGGCGCCTTTAAATATAAAATGGTGTGTAAAAACAGAACACCTAATGTTTTCATTTTCTTACACATTTGTGTTGGGGGAGGACCTGAGGGACAGAACGCAGGAGGATGTGTTAGAATTGTGCAGCGGGAAGAAAGGTACAGTTGGATTTACATCAGGCCTCAGTCATGGCTGCCTGTGTGTAACTCCCAGGAGCTGAGTAGGGCTACTTCTGCATAAAAATACCCTTTCTAGTTGTGCTTTCACCTCACCACAAGGCAGACCCTTTTAGCTGGCAGAGTCCCATCTACTGCTGAGGAATAACTGAGATTTGTTCTGTCCTCTGTGAAGAGGGAAACCCACTGGTTAGTTCCTTCCTTGTGACAAGCCTCTTTCTCTCTGCAGGAAGCTTTAAGTGCTACCTTTTAGAGATGCCCCAGGTCCTTTCTGCTGCTTTGGGAAATGATGACAGTCCGATGTTCCTTTTGCACAGTGAGGCAGTCCCTGTGGTTGCCAGCGTGTTGGACATGCTGAGTAAGACATGGGACGCTCTCCCGCAGCCAGTTCTTTGGCCTTATGTTGTGTTCTCATGTAAGTTTTTGTTGTTTCCTTTTTTGGTTTTGGCTCAGTGAAGTGGTCCTGTGCGCACTGGCAGGCCGAGTGAACCCTTGGGTGGTACCGTTGAGAATGAAGAGCCTTGCTGGAGGTGACATGCTGGGAAAAGGAAGCTAGGGCCTCAGGGTGACACCTTTGCTTTACTGCACCAACTGCTAAAAGGAGATGCAAAATTAATCTCTTAAAGGGGCTGAATTTTTGTCTTTGGATAGAGGAAGGCTTGTTGCAAGGAAGTTGCTGGCCTCTTAGCAGACAACAGAACAAATCGAGTGGGAGACACCCTGTAGCTAGGGACAGTGTGGGCAGCGGCAGGAAAGAGCTGGCCACTTAGTGGTGTCTAAACACAAGTAGTAGGCCTTTAAAACGTATAGATGCATTTTTGTTTTAAATTTCTTGAAGGAAAATAGATGTCAGTTGTTAATTAACTCTAATATGGGGAAAAAAAAACCCTCCAGGAATGTTTAGTAAAAACATGAAGAATTCTTTAAGACTAGTACACATCAGAACCAGTGAGCTATTCCCCCATTTTGGACAGGGTCAAATAGAAATTGATGATCAAGTGGAAGGACTCCAGTACCTAGCATCTCAGTATGACTTCATTGACTTGGATCGTGTGGGCATCCACGGCTGGTCCTATGGAGGCTACCTCTCCCTGATGGCATTAATGCAGAGGTCGGATATCTTCCGGGTACGTGGCTACTCTTGTGTTTCAGGGGTTTTTTGTTTGTTTTTAATTTTGCTTGTTTGTTTGTTTAGTTTGCTTTTCCCAGGCAGGGTTTCTCTGTGTAGCCTTGGCTGTCCTGGATTTCGATCTGTAGACCAGGCTGTCCTTAAACTCAGAAATTAGCCTGTCTCTGCCTCTGCCTTCTACATGCTGGGATCAAAGGTATGTACCACCACCTAGCTCTGTACTTGTTTTTTATAACTAGACAGAATTCTCTGTTAAGTGAAGACACATGAAAATGATGATTTTTTTTTGAAGGTTCACAGTATTATCTGCATTGTAGATTGTTGGGTTTATGTGTTTTATAGATGGAAAATATATCTTTTGTGTTAACATAGCTTTTTAAACACTTGTCAGCTCGGGCACCAGTTTATAACTAGTTATATATGCCAAAGATTGATAGTCATGATTAATAAAACACACACATACTTACTGGTTTATAACTGTTTAATTACTAGACTACATCTCTGCCCTGTGCCCTGGTCTATCCTCAGCAGCGAGCAGTGCTTCACAGTGTGTCTCAGGAGACTGTCCAGTATGCAGCCTAAAAAATCACATTGACGTAACTGAATACTGAAATGTTTATCATTCTTGAAGCTCTTAGAACTTTATACTAAAGAAGATACATAAAGATGATAAGGATGAGAAAATAGAGGTGGCTGTATAGATGAGATGTCTCTGTAGGTAAGACTGATGCCAAGCCAGGACTCAAAAAAGAAAAGGTCTAGTGAGATGGCTCAGTAGGTAAAGTACTTGCTGTCAAGCCTGATGCCCTGAGGCCAGTGCCCCACAGTGGAAGGGGGACAAATTGACTTTCAGGAGTGTGACCACATACACAGACAAATAGACAGTTAAGGGTAAAAAAAGAAAAATTACAAAAATATGAATTAAAGAACAGCAATTTTATTTATTTATTTATATTTTATGTGCATTAGCATGAAGGTGTCAAATCCCTTGGAACTAGAGTTACAGACAACTGTGAGCTGCCATGTGGGTGCCGGGGATCTTCAGGAAGTGCAGACAGCGCTCTTAAGCACTGAGCCGTCTCTCCAGCCCAAGAGCAGTAATTTTTATGTCAGTAACATGTATCTATTTTACCATGAGAATGTTTTGTTTTGTTTTGTTTGGGGGGTTTGTTTTGAGACAAGGTCTCCTGTGCCCTGAGGCTGGCTTCTAACTCACTGTGTGCCTGAAGATGATTTGAACTTCTGAGTGCTGGGATTACAGGTGTGCACCATCATGGCCTGTTTACAAGGAGTAATATTTAGGGACAGAAAAGCCAGGCATGGTAGCACACACCTGTAATCCTGAAACATGGGACAAAGAAACAGAAGGGTTGCCAGCTTGAGGCCAGCCAGAGCTACATAATGAAACACTGTCTTTAAAACAGAGTTAATTAGGGGCCAGAAAGGTGGCTCAGAGGTTAAGATCACTGAATGCTCTCCAGAGGACCCAAGTTCAGTTCTCAGCCACATGGTAGCTCAAAACTGTAACTCCAAGATCTGACACCTTCACACAGATATACATGTGTGAAGCAGGTGAAAGACTAATGGAAATAAAATAAAATAAATTATTTAAACAAAGTTAATTAGAATATCTAAATATAAAACAACATAGAAGCCTTAAAATGAGGCAAGTTTTACTTAGGTATAGTCCAATTGTTTTAAATTCTGTATTGCTTAAAAAAAAATCTAAAAGGGGAAAAATGTGAACCCATGGTGCTTTTTGTATGTGAAGCCGGCAGTTCTCACACTGTTCCCAGTAGGAGGTGGGTTCTCACAGATGTCCTCACACACTCTCCTTTAGTGTCTACCTTGGATAAAGGAACTCAGTTTGTATTTCAGCCATCCCAGTTTCAGGGCTTGGTGCCGGGTGTGCCTGTGGGACCTGAAACTCATTGACTCACAGAGTGTCAGATTTGTGACCTTGACACCCGACTCCAGGTTTCTGTGTGTCCCTAGACGTGTGCCCAGTAGTTGGAACTAAAGCCTTGCAAGGATAATTTTAGCTTATACATTTGCAGTTTTAAGTTCTCTTTGCTGCCTCTCTTTTCTGGGACACAGCTGACTGTCCGTGTTGTCATATGCAGGTTGCTATTGCTGGGGCCCCAGTCACTCTGTGGATCTTCTATGACACAGGATACACGGAGCGCTATATGGGTCACCCTGACCAGAATGAACAGGGCTATTACTTAGGATCTGTGGCTATGCAAGCGGAGAAGTTTCCCTCAGAGTAAGTTGGTGCTTTAAAAGTAAGGAAAAACTAAGTACTGAAAACTAATGTTTTATAAATACTATACCGGAATGCTCATTTTTTTTCCTTCCTCAGTTCTGGGGATTGAGCCCAAACCATTGCATAGACAAATGTTCTACCACTAGCTGTTGTTAAACTGCTAGAGTGGCGTGGATGTCACCCAGAGCCAAACTAAAAGCTAGTTCAGATACTACATGGGGAGGAGAATTTTTTTAGTATAGTTGTTTATAAATTTATTTTTATAAATTGTTTGAAGCAGTTGCTTACACTGAAAGAAATTAAGTCCATAATTGTGTCAAAGTGAAAGAAAGTCTATGTCAGTGTTCTCACAAGCGTGTTCTAGGAGCGCGCAGTGAGCATTAGTCAAAGCGGGACATGCTTTTCTTTCCGTTCTTCATTACATGTGGCATCTGATACAGATTTAATACTGAAGATGATGAGTCCTTATCTTAACAACATAGTAGCATTAATTGTCATTAGTTTAAAGGAGCTAGTAGTCAGCCCTTTGTTCTATTCTTCTGATTTGCCTAATTCTCTAATATTTTTATTCCTCTAGACCAAACCGCTTACTCCTCTTACACGGGTTCTTGGATGAGAATGTTCATTTTGCACATACCAGTATATTGCTGAGTTTTTTAGTGAGGGCTGGAAAGCCGTATGACTTACAGGTAGGTGGTTCTGCATTTTAAAATTTATTGTGGTAGTAAATAGTGAAAGATTGCTCTGAAATTTAACAAAAGGCTGAGTTTCAGCTGTGTCTGCATGCTACCTGAGAACACTAAAGTGTTCTCATAAGCATAGTTATCAGTCTTTAGTTGGTAAAAATGATCAGCTATAAAACCCATCGACTGAAGGTAGACTGAAACTTGGACCTATCAATACATGCCTTAGGTGTCCATGTTCGTTCAGCGTGTAGGCCTGGAAATGGCAGCCGAACCCACTCACTGTCTAACTTTGCTGCCTTCTCCCTTTTAATGTGTGAGACTTGATTGTGAGATGGAGAGGTAACTGAAAATCCCAATGCCTGCACCTTCAGCTCCAAGAGATCTGACACCCTCTTCTGGTCTCCTTGAACTCTTGCATACAAATGGTGCTCAGACACACACAGACAAAACACTCATACACATAAAATAAATAAGAAAAAAATTTAATCCATTGGCACTAATCTTGTCATTCAAATGGATCTTTTTACCCTTGCTTTGATACCTGAAAAATACTTTAACATCTCTCTGATGTTGACTGTTTATTGTATCGTATTTTTGTTTTTATTGTTTTTGTGGAGAGTTGGTTATTTGGTTAGGTAGGAGTTTTTGGTTTTGTTTTTTGAGATACAGTCTCACTCTGTACCCCTGGCTGGCCTGGAACTCATTATATAGACTTGGTTGGCCTTGACCTCATGAGATCTTCCTGCTTCTGCCTCCCAGGTGCTAGGATCATAGCGTGTGGCCATGCCCTTGTTTATATAGTCCCACCCTGCAATAGTATGCCACTGAGGCGGAGTGAGCTGATGGCTAAAAGATCATGTGGCATAGCGATTAAAATCATGTCTGCCCTAGGTTCTAGTTCATACCATTCTGATTTTTACCACCACTTAAATGAGAATGACATGTGTCCTTTCGCTACATCTGTGTGGTAGAGACTGTTCTAGCTCCCAGGATAACTAATGCCTCACCTCATGCTCGCATGCTGGGGCACCACCAGTGGAGTTCATTAACTTTGCATTGCTGGAGCAGCGTTGTAAGTCCAGTGGCCAGAGCTCATTCCGGGTTAGTTGTCTCTAGATTTTTTAAGTTCTTTTTGTGTTGTTTTGGTTTTTTGTTTTTGAGCACTGTTTCACTTATGTAGGTCATGCCAGCCTTAAACTCATGATCCTCCTGCCTCTGTCTCTCATGTGCTCGCTGGAGGATAGTTTAGACCTTGTATGGCTTTGGTTTCCAAGGACTCTTGGAAGCCTAGAAACCACACTCAGGAAATGAACCACTGAAGAACCCTCCTGAAGCTTCATGAGTAAGTGTAAAGAATGCTAAGAGCTGTGGAATAATATGCACTAGTGTGATACCACAGAGAAGCACTGTTCCATATTGAGAATCCAGTTAGAAACCTCTGGAAAGCATCCTAGCACATGGGAACCAGAGACCAGAGACTCTGGAGTTTGAGGCTATCTTTGGCTGCATGGTAAGCTTGGGCTACATGAGACCCAGCCTCAAAAAGCAAAAAAAAAAGCTATGTTGAGAAAGATTTTGAAAGAGGAGCATCACTAAACTTTCTCTTCTTGCCTCTGCTCTTTGCTGTGAAGATCTACCCTCAGGAGAGGCACAGCATCAGAGTTCCTGAATCTGGAGAGCACTATGAACTTCACCTGTTGCACTACCTTCAGGAGAACCTTGGATCCCGTATTGCTGCTCTGAAAGTGATATAACTCTGACTTGCATAGAACTCACTGTACATTGTCTAATCAAACAAGGAGGGTTAGTCAATAGAGAAGCCAGAGTTGATGATCCTACTTTGGTACCTGCCATGTAAGATCTACTTCTGAACGTAAATTTGGTGCCATACAGAAATCTGCAGTTCATGGATAGTGATCTATTTAATACCTTTACCATGCACACAGAACTGAGTGCCGTGTTTCCAAGAGATTCAGCAGTACCATAGGATTCTGAAAGAAGCAAGGCATCAGCACACATGTTCATGCTAGCCTGTTTTCACTTTTACTAGCAGTGTAAGCCTCTCGGACTTACCTAGTGGATTTTACAGTATACTTCTGAGTTTGTTAAAATATGATGATGTAGTGATTGCTTTGGTTCCATTCCAGGATCTCTGATAGTTATGGATTCGATAGCACTTACGTCTAACTGAATAACTTATGCTTCGTCACTTGGGGTGTATCCAGCATGTCATGAACTAATTACTATTAAGCTTATGACTTTCCCAGTCATTAATGATTTTTCAAGGATAACTTAGTGGCCTCCTAAAGATACTTACTTGGGCTCTAACCAGTTTTTAACCAATTTAAATGGCATCTAGGATAAGTAATTCTCCTTTTTCTTTGATGGTATGATGGAGTGGAGTTTCCTTTCTCATAAAGGCAAGTAACTATAGCATGAGTTTATCACAAATCTCAAGATGTTGACAATTACAGGCAAAAAAGATTTTTTAATCAAATTATTTGAGAGCTTGAAAATTAGCAGGCAGGTTTTTTCTCCTTTTAGGAACAGAAAATGTATACATTCACTTGTATTCTGAAAATATAATGGTGCCGTTTCCATTTTACCTTTCCTTAATTAAAGTGTTCCAGAGTTTCCAGGAGGTAGAAGGATTACAGAGGGAAGGGTGAGGCCCTGGTTCTGCGGGCGACGGGAAAAGGAGGGAGCAGGCTCTGCTTAAGAACTGAGCAGAAATACTCATGAGAAAAACCAGGGTAAAGTAACTTTCCCAGTGGCTAAGAACCAGAGCCGGAAGGCCAGGCTTGGCCAGCACAGCTACAGGGACGGTTACTTTTATAATTCTAGCTTTTTTGTTATTTCCTTTTTAGCTTTAGAAACCTTACAGATCTAAACTTTAACTTTTTTATTTGAATGTAATTTAGGTATCACTAGCTTAAAATAAAAAGGTTTCCAGATCACTCCTTTGCCGTGCGTGAATCCCTGACAAACCATGGCACTCTTTGTGTTGAAAGCCTTTCAGTAGTTTTGTTACTGGGCCATGACATTCTCCTGGTTTAGCCTTTCTGCTTAACTATGAAGGGACCGCATGAGCTTTCAAGTGCTGGTTGGCATCTTCCCTTTAAGGCCTTCCAGGATTAGATGGGAGCCAGGCACCTGTAGGTTTAACCCTTTTAAACCACAAACTTCAGTGTTAAGAGTTACCATAATCACAAAATCAGTCCAAGGAAACTCGCTGTGTTTCTTTCACACTGCCACGTCAGGTCCCTTTCCAGGAGTGCACAGTGAGGATGGGGACTGTCCGATCAGAAGCGGGTGGCTTGGGCAGCCTGAGAATGCCGGTGATGGAGGCTCCTCTCTGTCGTTTTGACTTTGCCAGCTGTATTTATGCTGTATGATAGAGTACACACTTTTCCTTATTGTCTGTCTATTTTGCCTTTCATGCTTCTGACATTTTCTCGTGCCAAAATTTGTTTATATTTTTCAAGTTAAATTAAACTGATTTGAGTAACTTTCCTTCCCCAGCAAAGTATTTCCCTCATGAGTTAAGTGTCTATCTTGACTGTTGAGGGTGGCATTTGCTGGACCAGCCTCCCAGGCCTGCTGCTTACATTCTAGGTGGGAGTGACTTTAAGTGGCTCCCAGCCACCCACTTGAGAGCTCTTACCCTCATGTTTGCTTTGTAGTGAGGCATTCCTTGTTTTATGCAAACAATCCTTAGAAAACCTCACTTACCCTAGATTCTTCTCGCCTCTCGCTGTCACAGGAGTACATTGCCAACTGTCATTTAAATGCTGTCCTTCTCTAAAGGGGAAGGTGCTCCACTCACATGCAGAAAGGTGGCTTGTCAACACCAGTGTAAAAAGCATCAATCGGTTGGAGCAATCAGAAACTATTCTGACAGTTTGTCCTCTGACTGGATGTTAGTGAAAAGTGCAAGAGTCCATGAAAGTTCAAGGTTGATGGGAGCCAGAAAGCACCAAAGTGGGGTTTTCACAGGCTTGGTGACAAGTGCGCTCAAGCAGCAGGTAAAGGTACTCGATGTGCAGAGCAGCAGGACACTAAGGTTCATCCAGGACCCGAGCACAAAAAATGGAGTTGTGAACCTGCTCTCAGAGGTGTGCGCTCATCAGTTTGGGTGGAAACCAGGAGAGTGCATTTCCAGCACGGAGAGCTTTCTGGCGCTTCTCATCAGGTCTGCAGACTGCTTTTATAAACTTTCTGTAAAGAATGCAGTTGCGGTCAGAGAACAGGTGACTTATACAGTGGGTGGTTGTTACAAACCCAAAACAAGGTCTGAAATATTACTTGGGGATAATGGCTTTACCCCTCCTGACTCTTCCAAAGCCTCATCCAGAAAGACACAGCCACGATGATGCACAATTGTCCCTTT
Organism: Pachyuromys duprasi; assembly: GCA_028658305.1. Taxonomy (NCBI): domain Eukaryota; kingdom Metazoa; phylum Chordata; class Mammalia; order Rodentia; family Muridae; genus Pachyuromys; species Pachyuromys duprasi. The sequence continues at coordinate 50,610,714 of CM053749.1, read as the reverse complement.
AAAACCTGTGAGCCACAGAAGGGGGGTGTATGCTTCTGTTGAGGTGTTCCCTGCCTCTACCATACAGTTCTCTCTGCAGCTGGGATGATTCCAGTCAGAGCTCATGGTGTTACAGAACCATAAATTTTCCAGCTGGAACACATCTTTAGCATAACCCAGTGTTCTCATTTGCTAGGGGGAAAACCTGTGTTGTAGAGAGAAAGAAACATACCCAGGACCCCGCAGTCAGTACTCAGAACCAGCTCCATCCATGGCCTGCTTCCTGGTAGTTCTGTGATCTTTAAGAAAGGTTTTTAAAGATTTATTAATGTGTTCTTATAAAACATCTTAAAGGAAACCACATAAAAATGGTTAATTTGTCCTTTCTAAGTAAATGCTAAGCATGTTTATTAATGAAGCAGACTGATGATTATGTGACATTCTGAAGTTAATTGAAATCATTATACTAAATGTCTTCCTTGGTGTCATAGGAGATAGGGACACAGAGTGCTTGCATAAGCCCGGGAGCCCATCTTACAGCTTACCTGGTGTGAGACCAGAGCCTCAGCCAGGTCTAAACCATGTAATGGGAGAGCGTCCTTGCCCAGCAGATGGAAGGGAACTGGAAAAACCCCATTCAGCCTTCCCAGCCCCGCCCCTCCCAACAGACCTTTAGTGCAAGGAAGATGCTCAGCTCTAGATAGTTGTTCCGGAAGTCCCTTGCAGACACAGAAGCTGTGTTTGTATGTTCAGTTTTAAATAACCATAATACAAATTTATGTTGTTTTCAGCAAAATTGGAACTGGGGGTCTCTAAGTTTAGCGCATAAAGTGCCTGCTGTTTCAGCGCTGGCCTGTACATGACCTGCATGTCTCTCTCCAGTAAGCGTATGGGTCTCCTCATTTTCAGCCCCATGGCTTTTAATCGTGTGATGTGAAGCATTAGTTTTGCTGCATTTTATTACAGGTTCTTGGTTGCAATAAAGATGCTGCTGAAATTAATTGGTTTCAGTGTTCCTTGTCCCCTCTCCTCTCCGCCATCACCCCATCTGTACAGCCTTGCTTTGATGACCCACAACTGTGGCATGACCGATACACAAGGTCATGTGCTTGCAGTGAAGGGAGATGTTGGGGTTGGGGTGCGGGATTATGTGGAAGTCAGTACAAACACTTGAGTGGGAGGTGTGCAGAGTGCTTCTCGGTACCTGCCAGAGTCCCAGACGCCAGGGTACTTGGAGCCAGGTTCTAATAGATACCCCCAAACAGCTAGAGGCTCCTGGGGTATATCACTGACAGTTGGTAGGGGTTTCTACAGGTTCTGAACATTTTGAGCACAGTATAATACTTTACTTTTTAAATTACAATTGTTTGTGCTATGGCCCAGTGTGGAGACCAGAGGACAGCTTGTAGAAATCTCTTCTCTGTTTCCACCATACGGGTCCCGTGGCCTGAACCCATCTCCTCAGGCGTGCAGCAAGTACCTTTACCTGCTGTGCCATCCTCCTGGCTGGGTGTAGTGTTTTTTCCTTTGGCAATTCTGAAGTTTTTGCCATCATTATTTTCCCAGTTGTGGTATAAACCCAGGGTGCTTGGCATGCTAGGAATGTACTAAACCTCTGAACTATATGCCCAACCGAAAATCCTAGTTTTTCACAGCAACTTTTGAGTTTGTTGATGTTCCAGAACAGAGACTTTGCCTGGATTCTATGGCTCTCAGAAGTTATGTATAAAACACCATGTGAACAAACAGGTTAAGCCACCTATGACTGTAATAGGGTCTTTTGCATATAAAAATTATCTTTTAAATAGGTGATTTGGGGTTGGAGAAAGAGCAGAAATTAAGACCACTGGCTACTCTTCCAGAGGACCTGGGTTCAAATCCCAGCATTCACATAGCAGTTAACCATTTGTTACCAGTTCAGGGGCTATGGAGTCCTCTTCTCACCAAGCACATAAATGCAGGTAAGGCACTCATAAGCATAATGCACATTATGCGTAATAAAATTTGAACCAGGCAGTGCTGGTGAACTCCTTTAATCCCAGCGCCTGGGTAGGTGGATCTCTGAATTCAAGGTGAGCCTGGCCAACAGCAAGTTCCAGGAAAGCCAGGGCTACACAGAGAAACCCTGTCTTGAAAAATCAAATAAGTAAATCCTGAAGTCAAGTGGTGGTGGTGGTGGGAGGTCATGGTCTTTAGAGCAAATTCCAGGACAGCCAGGGCTACAGAAACCCTGTCTTGAAAAACCTAAAAAATAAATAAGTGGGTAAATAAACCCTGAAGCCAGGTTGGGGTGGGAGGATAGGTCATGATCTGTAGAGCAAGTTCCAGGACAGCCAGGGCTACACCGAGAAACTGTCTCAAAACAAAAGTCCTAAAGAAAACAGCAGAAAACTTTGGAGCAGGGCACGATGGTGCACAACTTTATTTCTGACACTGGGGAGTTGGAGGCAGCTAGGTCACAAGTTGGAGCAAGACCTTCCTCAGCAGCAGCAACACACGGTTACGAGGATCTGCTCAGAACGGTGGTATGCACCATGACCCCACTAGGATGCCGATGCGTGGGGCCACAAGAGCACAAGAGTTAGAGGAAAGCCAGAGCGCTAAGTACAGCAAGACCGTGACTGAGGCAGTGGAAGGGGACTCAGGGAACTGTGTCGTTTGACCTCACTTTATTCTGTCCACCCCTCACCACAGGTGGAGGCTCTTGAGGCCCTCCACTTTCAGACGGTGTAGCATGAGTCTCCCTCAGGACTAGGTCCCCAGAACTTTTGCCTGTATGGGATTTGGGGTTGCTGCTGCCCAGGAAAGGTGGAGGAACAAAAGAGCACCCACATCAGTTCAGCCTGGCTGCACCTTTGTTCCTTGCTAGTTTTAGGAGCCTGGCCATATTTCTGTAATATCCTGACCCTCTGTGTTCCTAGATGAGAGACAGCAATAGTAAAACCTCAATAGACCCTTCCCTGAAAGCACCTGCTGTCTGGCGAGCCCCGGAGAGTTCAGTGGAGGTTAATCCAGGGCCAGCCCTTCCTTTCAGGCCCTGTATTCACTGGCTTTCTCCAGCTGGACCACAGACACTGGAGGTGGCAGTCCTGAACTGCCTGGCTTCTCCAGCTCCTGTGGAGTCAGACAAGTAGGAATCACTTGCTAGATATTCACTGCCAGAGTTTTCCAGATAATAAATACACGGGCCACTGAGATGGCTCAGCAAGTAAAGGTGCTTGACCCGAGTTCAAACTGGAGACCGATATGGAGGAAGGAGAACGCCAACTCTGGACGGTTGTGTTCTGACTTGTACAACCAACCATACACGCGCATATGTGCACAGACACACACAAACACACACTAAAGATAACGAAAACAATGCTGGAGAGCTGGGGCCGTAGTTGGCTTGGCAGAGTGCTCTGCCCCGTGCACATTCTTGCGTTTCTTCTCCACATGGCCATTTTTCTTTGCTCTGTTTTGATGATAACCATTAGACCGGATGATGAAATAGTTTTGCCTTTCCCTGGCAGCTAATTATACTGAGTGTTTTTCATGAATTTATTAGCCATTTATTTTGTTTGTTGGTTTGGGCTTTTAAGTTGTTTTTTTCTTCTTTTTAATGTATGTGAATGTGGTGGGTTGAACGAGGCGTTTCCCATATTCTCGAACAACCGGAGTACTTTGTCTCCAGTTGGTGACACTGTTTGGGCAGTTCTATGAAGTATGGTCTATTGAGGGCAGGCTTTGAGGTCTCAAAAAACATGTGCTATTTGAGTGCGATCTCTCTGCTTCCTGCCTGTGGATGGAGATACAAGCTCCCACAGTGGCCTTAGCCACCATGTCTGCCTGCCTACTGCTGTGCTCCCCACGGTGATGGTAATAGATTCTGAAACTATACTCCCAAGTAAATTCAACTGTCAGTTGCTTTGGTCATGATCTGTCATAGCAATGGGGAAGTAACTAATACAGTGAGTGTTCTGTGTTGTGCTTGTTTTTAAATGCTATTTTGTTGGGGGTATTGAACCCTCTACCTCCCCTCCACCAATCCTAGGTAAGAGACAGAAGGTCAGTTGGGAGAGGGGTTGAGACCCCTCTACTTCTCCTGGCTCTTTAGGGCTGATGGGTTCTTTGGGGGCTTTACCAATCTGTCAACAGCATATGCAGGCCGTCTCCTCCAAGCCACCACACCACCTTCTGTCTCTCCTTTCTCCAAACTGCCTCACCTCTCTTTATATCCCTCTGGAGCCCTAGACCACACCCCTCTAGTCCTAGACCACTCCCCTCTCCGTGCTTCGTGAGGCAAGACAATTACCAGCAGGCAAAGACCGCACCCTGAAGGAGACAGTTATCAACTGTGGACAAACAACAGCTCAAACTAAAATCCCACACTTGGGATTAAAACAAAAACATGACATAACTGAGTTTTTAAAGAAACTAAAACTTCCGTTACAGTTTTTGCCTGTGTATGTGTGTACATGCCTAGTGCCCAGAAGAGGGTGTCAGAGCTCCTGAAATTGGAGTTCAAGTGGTGGTTAGCCATTACATGGGTGCTGAGAACTGAACTCTGGTCCTCTGCAAGAGCAACAAGTGCTTTTAACCACCGAGCCATCTCCTAGCACTAGTTTTTGTTTTTTAGAAAAGGAGGTTGTGAGGTTTTTGTTGTTGTTATTTTGCTTTTGTTTCGTATTGTTTTTAAGACAGGATCTCACTGTGTAGCCCCGGCTGGCTTCTAACTCACAATCCTCCTGCCTCATTCTCCCATGTGTCACTATGTCCATCTCCATACCAGTCTTAAATAATGGTTTCCCATATTTTATTGTAGTAGTTTTACAGTTTTACATTTAGAACTTTGATCTAGTTTGAGTCGGTTTTTTAACAGAGTATGAGATCACCGTTTGATCTTTTTTGATGTGTTAAAATTTTTTTCCTCTGATGTGTTTCTTTATGCTTTTGCCACCAGTTGGCTGTAGATATATGGATTTATTTCTGGGATCAACCTCTACTCTATTGACAACAGGAAAAGAAAACTCTAGACTAATATTGTAAGGAACACAGACACAAAAATATGTGCAAAAGCCAGGCACAGTAGCAGGCACCTGTGGTCCCAGCACTCAGAGAGGCAGAGGCAGGCTGATCTCAGTGAGTTCAAGGTCAGGCTGCTCTACAAAGCGAATCCAGGACAGCCATGACTACACAGAGAAATCCTGTCTCAAAAAACCCAAAAAGAAAGATATATATGTACAAAAGCAATAAAATCCTAGCAACTTGAGCCCAACAGCATATCATAAAGATTGTTTACTACAATCAAGCTGAATTTATCCAAGGGTTGCAAGGATGAGTCAATGTTTGCAAATATTTAACAGGATGAAAGTAAAGAATTCAGGTCTTTGTGACTATAACTCAATGGTAAGAGGAGTTTTAATGAGCATAGTAAAAAATGCCTCTTAAGTTGGGTGTGGTAGCACACACCTTTAGCCTCAGTAGAGGCAGAGGCAGGTGGATCTCTGTGAGTTCCAGGCCAGCCTGGTCTACAAAGAGGGTCCAGGACAGCCAGGGCTTATTACACAGAGAAATCCTGTCTTGAAAAACAAAACAAAAAGCTAGCTCAGGATCCCCACTACACCCAAGGCTGCACCTGATAGCCAGAACTCAGTAACAACACTCAAGATAACCAGACACATGACTAGAACCCCATGGCACCCACTGGATAGGATATACACAAAGACTAAGAGCAGTGCTCTGCTCTGCACGTTTGGAGAGACACCACCTTGATCTGCCCTGGGGCTGGACAGTCTCCTTGGGAAGACATTGTAGCCCCTGCATCAGATGGGCAGAGCCAGATGGGTTCCTGAGGCTCAGTGGCAGCCATATTGCCTACTTTGTGAGCTCCAGGCTATCAAAAGACCTTATCTCAACAAACAAACAAACAAACAAACAACAACCTTTATCTCTAAAAACACTAAGATGACTCAGTGGCTAAGAGAACTTGTGGAGCATGAAGACCTGACTTCAAATCCCTAGAACCCACATAAAAAGCTGGGTATGACAATGCACACTTGCATTGGGCATTAGGAATAGAAACAGGTAGATTTTGAGAGTTTTCTGGCTAGCCAGCCTGGCTGGAATGAGATTCTGGTTCAGTGAAAAACCCTGTCTGGAGCCAGAGATGCAAAGAATAATAGAGGAAGGCACCCAGAGTCTTCCTCTGCCTTCTCTATGACACACATAGTATGCATGCCCACAACACACACACAGGTGGATCTCTCTGGAGGAAGACCTAAGATTGACCTCTAACCTCAAACACAGACACGTTCACGCACGCATACACACACACACACAAATAACCAAAGCAGTTGAACAAAAAGAGCAGAGCTGGAGGGGTTACAATATCTGAGCTCAACACAGCATAGCCATAGCAGCCAGAACAGCACAGGGTTAGCAGAACAGACACGGAGCAGCAGAACAGAACACTGGGATCCTTTCTCATCATGTCCCACTGAGGCCTTACGCCAAGACGCCTGCTTTCCCCAGCCAGCTTGCTATTACAGTTGCCTAGGGAGCTTTTAAAAACATGTCTGAGTTCTTCCTGGGATCGATTACATCAAAACCAAGAGGAGGGTCCTGCCATCATTTAATTTCTATAAACTCCCCAAGTGATCTTAACGTACAGTTGAAGTAAAGAGCCTCTGAGTGAGACGGACCAGCTGAAGACGTCCTTCTGTCCCTAGACACGAGCTTGCTTGGGTTCTTTGAAATTGGCCAATCTGCTGCTTCACAGGGGAGCTGAGGCTGTGAAGTGATTACACCTCAACCATGCCAGGATAGGGGGGAGGAGGGAGAAGGAGAGAGGAAGGAGAGTGATCTGTGGGGCTGGAGATATTGGCTCAGCAGTTAAGAGCAATGGCTGCTCTTCCAGAGGATCTGGGTTCAATTCCCAGCACCCATGTGGCAGCTCACAACTGTCTGTAACTCCAGCTCCAGGGTATTGACACTCTCTCCAGCTTCCACACATACTAGACATGCACATACTGCACAGACATACATGCAGGGGAAAAACACTGAGACATAAAAATAAATAAATAAAGCCATATCTCAGCAGAGCCATTTGCCAAAGTGAAGGAGTCTGGGTGGACCACAGAGAGCAAGGGCTCTGGGTTTCCAGCCGACCTCTATCCTGAGCAGCTGCACTCTCACCCGTGGGTCACTGGGAGAACATGGTACATGGAAAAACCCAAAAACTGAGCTGGAGAGATGCTTCCAAGAGTAAAGTGCTTGCTGTGTGAGCATGACGGCCTGAGCTCAAATCCCCAGCACACACGTGAGAAACCAGGCAGTTCAGAGAGAGATCCTGCCTTTTAGAATGAAGCTGATGAAGCTGCTTGCTGCATAAACCTGGAGAGCTGACTTCAAGCTCCAGAACCATGTAAAGATGTAAGGAGCAGCACTGAGCCCACAGGGCTGTCCTCTGACCTCTACACATCCCCGTGACACAATGCAAACATACACGTGTGCACATGACCAGTGACAATCACACACACACACACACACACACACACACACACAGAATGTTAGCCAAGCAAGATGATGTGCACCTGTAATCTCAGCACTTGGGAAGCTGAGGTAGGGGGATAGTGAGTTCAAGACCAGTCTGAGCTACACAGCAAAACCATGTTCCAAAAACTATGTCCCTAAACCCTAGGTAGAAATCTACTATTGTTATTTTACTAAACGGCAATGTTGTCAAACTGCCTTCTAAATATCTCCTATAGCCAAAGATGTGTGCTACTCTCGGCGTTGGCCAGAGGAACTCCTCTTTGCAGTGGGTAGTGCTTAGAGCAGAGCACTGGTCAAAGCACTGAAACCAAGTGTCTGGGTGTTCATTCCCAAGTGTAGCTTCTGCATCAAACCTCCTCTCTCCAAGGCTCAGGGCACATTTTGGAAGAGAGACAGAAAGAATGTGAAAGCCGTGAAATGCTGTCTTCTGGACACGGAGTGCGGTTGCACTCATGAACTCACATAGCTGATTTTATATGCACAAGATCAAGCACAAGATTAAACATTCCAGCACGGAGGTTACAGAGAAGGTTCAGGGGTTCTTCCAAAAACCACAGGTTTGAGTCCCAGCGCCCACCTGATGGCACTCCATCACTCCAGATGTGTCCTTTTTGCTCACGGCTGCTTTGGTTCTTCAGGTCTTTTGTGTTTCTGTATGAATTTTAGTATTGTTTTAGAAGGACTTTTCTTTTTAGATGTATTTATTTTATTGGTTTATGTGTATGAGCAATTTGTCTGCGTGTATATCTGTGTATCAAATGCATGCATGGTGCACTTCGAGGTCAGAGGAGGACACTGGATCCCTGGGGACCAGAGTTACAGATGGTTGTGAACTACCATGTGGATACTGGGAATTGAACCCAGGTTGGAAGAACAATAGGTTTCTTTTCCTTCCTTTGTTCCTTCCTTCCTTCTTTCCTTCTTTCCTTCCTTCCTTCCTTTTTCATTTTTTCAACACATGGTTTCTCTGTGCAGTCTTGGGTAACCTAGAATTCTCTCTATAGACCAGGCTGCCCTCAAACTCAGAGATCCACCTGCCTTTGCCTCCGGAGTGATGGGATTAAAGATGTGCACCACTACTGCCCTGCTAGGTTCCTTAACTACTGAACCATCTCTTCAGCCCTAACATTTGTTTTTTTGACAGGGATTGTATTGAAGTTCTAAGTCACTTTTGCTTGTTTTGTTTTTGTTTTTTGAGACAGGGTTTCCCTGTGTAGCCTTGGCTGTCCTAGACTCCCCTTGTAGACCAGACTGGCTTTGAACTCACAACAGTCTGCCTGCCCCTGCCTCCCTGAGTGCCTGGCTCTCTAACTCACTTTAGATGTATGAACATTTTAAACTTTTTTTTTTTTATATTACCAAGGATGATGTTGGACTTCCAACTCTCCTACCTCTATCCCTGTCAAAAGTATAGGCATTCACGACCATGCCTGGTTTAACCATTATTTTGTTTTTATATTTATGTATGTATGTATGTATGTATTTATTTTAGTTTTGTGTCTGTACACATATGCCATGGCTAGCATGTGGAGGTCAAAGGACAGCTTGCAGGAGTCAGTTCTCTCCTATTATGTGAGTCCTGGGATCAAACTCGGGTGCTCTGGCTTGACACAAAGTGTCCATGTCACAGGCCCTTAATTATTTTTTAACCCGTGAACACATCTGTGTTCTCAATGACAGAATGCTTGCCTGTCATACAAAGACGAAGAGTCTTTTGACAGTCAGATCCATGGATCCATCTGCATGAGCCAGGCTTAGAATAACAGCTCACCTCAAGTTGTTTCCTGATGAGCCAATGATATCAAGATTAGCATCCCAGTTTTGCACTGAGCTTGAAAAAGGCCTACAGCTTCTCCTGGTTTCAACTTGTTTCCTCGGGGATAAATAGATAGATAGATAGATAGATAGATAGATAGATAGATAGATAGATAGATAGATAGACAGATAGAACCTGGGAGAATAATATACCTAACCAATGTCCTTGTTATACTGTGGAGATCAAAGGGAACATGTCAGGGCTGCGGCACTGGCTTACTGGAGGAAGCACTTGCCACGAGAGCCTGGGGGCCCAGAACCAGATGCAGCCGAGATGAGAAGCTGAGACTGGGCCCAACCTGCCATGTGCTTTGGTGAACACAATGGGACCCTGTGTCGAACAAAGCTGAAAATGGGACTGACCCCGAGTTTATCTTCTGACCTTCACGTCTACATGGGAACTCAACATACACATCAGCAGCTAGTATGAAGAGGATGACGTGTGGCTGGCTCATTTGGTAACATGTGTCCTTCCAACCACTGACCCACCGTTAGAGATGCTTGGTTCAAAGCTTGCACCACACTGAAAGATTGGCCTGTGGGCCAGGCAGAGAGCCCTGCCACCAGGATCGAAGCTTCTGGAGCCCTGTCTTGCTCACGGCCCAGAACCTGCCTCTCAAGATCCCAGAGGCTGAGTCACGGTCCCTCCCCCACCCAGCATCTGTCATCCCCCGGTGGCTGTGCCTTACTTGCAGGTCCTGGATAGCACACAGCTCCCACTGGCAGCTGTGAAGGGGTGGGGTCAGACTGATGGCAGGCAGCCAACTTCGGCTTCACAAATCGCGGCCAAGCACCACCTCCTGCACTCCAGTTTGGCCTCACAGCGGCTCACAGAACAAGTCTGGAAAACCCATGTTAAGTGCGGAACGCCCCAGCGAGGGAAGCGGAGGGGTCGCTCAGAATCACAGCTGCTGGGTGTGAGCTAGCATCACCAGAGTTGCCTTCTGTTTCCCATGCTCCCCCACTCTCCCTTGGGCGAGAAGATTCAGCTCCAAGACCTAGCCTGCTTTTTGCACGAAGCAAGAACTCAAGCCCCGAAGGAACTCAAGCAAATATTACATTTTCATGATTTTTAAGATACACTTCCAGTAGGCGGCAGTGGTGCACGCCTTTATTCCCAACAGTTTCCAGGCAGAGGCAGGTGGATCTCTGAGTTCCAGGCCAGCCTGGTCTACAGAGTGAGTTCCAGGGCAGCCAGAGCTACACAGAGAAACCCTTTCTCAACCCCCTTTCCTCCCCACCCCCACAAAATTCATCTCTCTTTCCCTCCCTCTCTCTTGCTCTCGCTCGCTCGCTCTCCTCTTTCTCCCTCAGCTCTCAATCTAGCAGTGGGGACAGATGTGTAAACAGATGTCAGTGCAGAGAAGTGAGTGGAGTGCTAAGAGGCAGGAGGAGGCAATGCGGGCCGTGGGCTTTGACCTAGACAGCTACCATTTTCTCTCAGATCCATTACCTACTGTGTGCCCTTTAGCAAATGAGTTAACTTCTCTGTGCTTTCATTCCCTCTTTCCATAGCATTGCACTTCGAAGGCCTTTGGAACATTCCTCAGATACTTGGAAGCTTTCTACAAGACCATTTGAGACTAATAGAATGTCTTGTTTTATTGATTAAAAAGTAAACCGGAGAGAGAACACTACCTACTTCCTACTGACACCGGAGGATACCCGGCTGTGTCAGAGCCTTAACCCCAGAAATCCTTCAAGTTCATATGAGATCAAAGCAGTCGTTTCTAAGAAGGTAATGGTGGAGAGGAGGAACCCATGGTGGATATGAAGGCCGTGACACTGTGTCAACTAACATCTACCTGTGGTAGAAAAAGAAAACATGTGCTGGCGTCAGGAACCGTGAAGACCATGCCGAGTGCTGGCAGCAGCCAGAAAGTTTGTTGACACAAAAGCCACGAGGTTCATTTTAGAGGGATCCCTTCACAGTAAAGTTCACATGTACTTTACTCTAAGGTCACCACACAAATGGCTCCCTCGGGGCTCCTGAGTTCCCGATTGCACCTGAAACTGCACAGAAGCAGCTGACAGCTGCAAGCTTCCTAGACTGTTAAAAGAAAAGGAATTATGGTAGAGAAATGTTTTCAGTATTTAAAAGAATAAGTAAATAAAATGGGGGAGGGCAGAGATGGCTCAGTGGGTAAGGGCACTTGCCACCAAACCAGGCCCATCATTCTGGGGGGCCACCCGCCTCTCCTCTCAGTCTGGAGCAGTGGTTCTCAATCTAGTGACTTTTAAAGAGGTCGCCTGAGACCATCAGAAAACACAGATGTTTACATTACAATTCATAACAGTAGCAAAACAATAGTTATGAAGTAGCAACAGAAATAATTTTATGGCTGCTGGTCAGCACAACAGGAGGAGCTGAGACAGAGGGTCCAAGCCTTAGGAAGGTTGGGAACCCCTGATCTACAGTCTATGGACTAATGCATTTTTACTTTCCCTTTTTACTTTCTGATGCTGGGGTTGAACTTGGGCTCTGCATGGGCTAAGCACACACCCCACCCCTGAGCTGGACCCTGGATGCTGAGATTGGCATAGAGAAAAGTTAGCTGACCCTTTTGACGGCTTGTGGAATTTACCTCTTTAGACAGTGATGGTTTGTTCACACTTTGATTCCACAGCTGACTCTTCGACTGCTTTGGGAAGAGGCAAGGCCGCCTTGTCCAGCCTGGACTCTCTGTTGGTCTCCCCCTGCTCCTGGTGCTCTGCTCAGTTCATACTTTCTGGGTTCTGCTTACTAGCTTTTCCTAGAAAACCCTCACTCTCTTACCAAGTCAGGCATCGGTGTTCTGACTTCCTGTTTCCAATCAAAACGGATGCACCACTGAATATTCTAATTACACGCTCAAGCGCAAGCACATCATGGGGTGGGGCAGGCAGGAACCTTTCTCAGCTCTGTGCTCCCATCTAGAGCTGTGGTACATGTGCAGGTAACAGTGGATCTGATACCTCTCCCCCTGTGTTTAAGACTTATTTTATGTTAGTGTGTGTCTTTGTGTGGGTGTGCGCACACACGCATGTGTGTGTGCAGGTACCCTTTGGAGAACAGAAGAGGGCTGGATCTCCTGGAGCTGAAATTACTGATAGGTTATGAGCTGCTTGACTACTTCTGTGCTGGGAACTGAACTCAGGTCCTCTGGAACAGCAGCACGTGTTCTTAACCTTTCAGCCACTTTCTAGGCCCAAATTGCCACTGCTGGCAACACTTCCTGTGCTCTGCAGCGTGCTGATCTCAGAGGTCTGTGCCTGCTGCTCCTGCCAACAACAGCTCTGATGTCTGCCCTGAAATCTCAAAGCCCCCCACCCCTGTACCTCTCAATACCCTCTTATCCCTGAGTGATTAATACCTTTTACCCAACGCTTTTCGAAGCTCTAGAACTCATGCTGAGAGGTCAGCAGTGAATCTAGCAAACAGAATGTCCTGTCCTTCTGAAGCTCAAATGGACAGCACAGTGTGGGAGCTCAGACTAAGTAAGACAAATAAAATGAGCCAGGTGTGGTGGTGCACACCTGTAATCCCAGCACAGGGGAGACAGAGGCAGGAGGATCTCTGTGAGTTCGAGGCCAGCCTGGTCTACAAATTGAGTCCAGGACAGCCAGGGCTACACAGAGAAACCCTGTATTGGGGGAAAAAAAAAGATAAGTAAAATGTAGAGCATGTTAGAAAGCATAAAGTGTGAGGAGAATGATGTAGGAGGCCAGTGAGATGGTCAGTTAGTAAAGGTGACTGCCACCAAACCTCTGCTGACCTTGGGACCCACAAAGTGGAAGGAAAAAACTGACTCCTGAAACTTAAAGGTCCTCTGACTGTCACATGTGCTCTGTTGAATGCTTAGACACACAGACAAATAGTCAGACAGACAGAAAGATAGATAGACAATTTTTTCTTTGTTTTTGTTTTATTTGTTTTTGAGACAGGGTATCTCTGTATACTCCTGACTATCTTGGAACTTGCTCTGTAGACCAGCCTGGCCCCGAACTCAGAAATCTGCCTGCTCTGCCTCCCAGATGCTGGGATTAAAGGTGTGCACCACCAACACCTGGCTTGATAAATATAATTTTTAAAAATGAAAGCAAAATAAAACAAAAGCTAGGAAGAACAGGAAGGTAAGGAGGGAGGTTGTGAGACATATTTTATTTCATTTTTGAGACGGGGTATCACGTAGCCCAGCCTGGACTTGAACTCCTTCTATAGCTGAGGATAGCACTGAACTTTTGATCCTCTGGCTTCTGCTTTTCAAGTGCTGCGATTACAGGCGTGTATGTCCATGCAGCGCTGGGGGCTGATCTACATCCTCAGCTCCTGGAAGGCGTCTTGACAATGTGTAACATGGAAGAGTAGACCTCACCTTGTGCTGGCTAGGCAACATTCATCATTTTCCTCTCCTCTCCTTCCTCTTCTTCTCTGCCCTCCTCATTACTCCTTTTGCCTCTCCTCCTCCGCCTCTTCTTTCTTTTTCATTTTCATTTCATCTTTGAGAAATGAGGAGGATTGAACTTAGGGCCTTTGTGTATATTAGGCAAGAACTCTGTTTCTAAGTAACAGCGTCCGCTCCTGCCCCCGCCCTGGACAAAGGTCTTGATGCTGGAAGGGAAGGATTTAGTGCTGCTGGGGAGGGGGTAAGCAAGCAGGATAGTGTCAAAAGAGGAGTCAGAGACAGGACTTTGTGTTTCCTCTCTGAGATGGTAGCCACTGGTGAGATTTGAGTAGGGCTGTGCTGGATGTCGTGATAGGAACTCACTGGCTGCTTTATGGACTAAAGCACCGAGAGGGGGAAGGGCAGAAACAAGCCACATATTGAGGAGCAACAGTTCAGGTGAGAGGTGAGGAGGGTGAGCATGGTAGGAAGGAAAATCAGGTGAGGAAGGGTCAAAGGTAGATGTATGATTTCATTTAGGTTTGAGCAGCCTCAAGAAGGTAGCTCAGCAGCTAAAGGTGCCTGGGATGCAAAGCCTGAGGAGCTGAGGCTAAGGCTCCTAGAATCCACGGAAAAGTGAAGTGAAATTCCAAACCTCTAACCTTCAGGCTGTGGCCCCCTGTGGCCTGACCCCCGCACAAATTACACACGTGTATCATTCATACATATACTAATAATTAGTAATTCAAAAAAATTAGATCTGAGCCACAAGAAGGATGTTGGCACTAGGAACTGAGACAGCAAATTCTGGAAGGGACAGCAGGGATGTAAACTGCTGAGCAGGTAGCTGGAAATGCAAGTCTAGGAAGATGGTTCCGGCTGGAGGTATCCATTCAGCCACACTAATATAAAGATGAGAGCCCATCAAAGACTGAGGACCGGGAGATCACTCGATTTCAAGGAAAGGGCATCAACCAACTCAAGTGCTAATGATGACTCTGGAATAAAATGAGGCTGAACAGGAAATGGCACAGACACAGTGGGATTGGGGTTCATGGCTACGTGCTCATTTAGTGTCTGTGAAGCCCTGGGTTCAGTCCCCAGCACTCATTATGGTGGTGCACACCTGTTATCTCAGCACTCTAGAGGTGGAGGCCAGAGGATCAGAGGTTCAAGGTCATCTCTGACTACATAATGGGTTTGAGGGTACAAGGAACCCCTGCCTTGATCTCTCCACCCCCAAATACAGGCATAGAAAGGGCTAACTGACAGACTAGGAGCCAGAATCTAAGGGATTCTAAGTCACAGAAATACCAATAGATACAAAAAAATGGAAGAATGTAGCATTTTTCTTTTAAAAAAATATATGTGTATGTGTGTGTATTGTTTTGTGTTTTGAGACAGGGTTCCTCTGTTTAGCCTTGGCTGTCCTGGACTCACGACTCACTTTGTAGACTAGGCTGGCCTCAGACTCAGAGAGATCCTCCTGCCTCTGTCTCCCAGAGTGCTGGAATTACAGCTGTGTGCCACCAAGCTGTGCTGTATATTGGTTTTTGAGACAGGGTTTCTCTGTGTGATAACCCTGGCTGTCCTGGACTGGATTTGTAGATCAGGCTGGCCTTGAATTCACAGAGATCTGCCTGCCTCTGCCTCCAGAGAGCTGGAATTACAGGCATGTGCCACCATGCCTGGCTTAAAAAAATTTTTTTTAATGTGTATGTGTGTGCTTGCATGAATTTATATGCACCGTGTGCAGGAAAGCTCCTACAAAGACGGAAAGCGGGCATCAGATCTGCCGGAACTGGATCACAGATGGTTGTGGCTGCCAGCTGGGAGCTGGGACCAGAACCCAGGTCCTCTGTAAGCACTCTAGAGCCATCTCTCCGGGTTCAAATGTCTGGTTTTTTTTTTAATGATTCATTTTTATTATTTTAAATCATATGTGTGTATCTGCTTGTCGGTGCAGGTGCCCCAGAGTCCAGAGGTATCAGACCTTCTGGAGCTAGAGTTACAGACTGATGGGAGCCGCCTGAGTGGGTGCAGAACCCAAACCTAGGTCTTCTGCAAATGCAATAAGCATTCTAGCCCCTGAGCCATCTCTCTGGTCCCAAACACGGCATTTTAAATAGCCATTCTGTGTGCCCTCCTGTCCCTAACCCAGCTTGAGGACCAGGACTGTTGATTTCCCAGCTTTAGACACGGAGGCAGCTAACCTAGCTAGGTCAGTTAGAGGACCGTGGAAAAGAGGTAGTGCTGAATATGAAAATAACACAATCGGAGAGCGCAAGGGTGACCCCCCTGTCATTAGAAAGCTCTCCTCTAAGCCCCAGTTTCCCAGTTTGCAGGTATGTAAAATGGGAGCAAACAGGTCTCAGTTGCTCACAGAGGCCGAACACGGTACAGACTGGGTTGGCTACTGATGAGGAGGGAAGGAAGCCAAGAGAAGCCCTCAGCTTGGCACGGCAGAGGTAGAGGGGACAAGGGGCTGTGGTGTCCTCAGTGGGTCTGTTGGTGCCGCCCGTGGAGAGGCTAAGCAGGATTCAGGTCAGGGTGTGAGCTGGAAAAGGACAGGGCTCCGTGAGCTGGCCATCCGCTGGGACTGGAACAGAGATGGGGGAGACCCTGAGGCAGGGTCACGACAAGGGCAGGAAACAGAGCCCGAGAGGCTCAGGTGCAAAGATGAGCAGAGAGCAGGCGGAGGTGCCCGGGAGAGCGGGAGGCTCCCGCCTTCGGGCTGGTGGCGCGCGGGCGCCGGGTGCTCCAGGGCGCAGGGTGGCCACCCTGGCGGGGCGCCCCCGCGTGGGCCGCTCGCCCAAGATGGCGATGGAGGGGCGGGCGAGCCGGCCGCGGCCCGGGCCCCCGCGCCGGCCCCCGCTCGGGCTCGGGCGGCCGAGGCCGCGCCCCCGCCCGCGGCGCCGCGCCTCCCGGAGCCGCTGACGCCCGGCGCGCCCTCCCCCGGCGGCGGCCCAGGCGCCCGGACGCGGCGGCGGCGGCCCGAGCCCGGCCCCATGGCGCGGGCGGACACGGGCCGCGGGCTCCTGGCGCTGACCTTCTGCCTGCTGTCCGCGCGCGGTAAGGGCCCGGGGGGCCGCGGTCGCGGGTGGGAGCGCTCGGAGCCCGCGATGCTGGCGCGCCGGGGGCCGCGGAGACTTGGCCGCAGGGGTGTGTGTCCTTGCGTGTGCACAGCCCGGGACCGCGCGTGTCTCCCTGCGCGTGTGAGGTGCGTGTGTGTGTCAGGGTGGGGTGTCCTGCGGAGGAGCGTGTCCGCGGCGCGTGCCGAAGGCGCGGGGTGGCATCGCCAGCGCGCGGGTGGCTGCGGAGCGGGCGGCTCCGAGCCGGGCACGCTTCTGCCCTGCCCGCGCGCGTCTCGCGGTCGCGAGTGTGCCTGAGGGAGAGCAGGCAGGGCCGGAGAATGCGCTTACACCTCCATCTGTGTCGGGTGCGTGTGTAACTGGATGGGGTTGAGCTAATATTTGGCCTTGGCTTTTTGGGGAGTGTCCTTGCTCGTGGTGGGGGCGGCGGAGAGAAAAACCACACTCAACTTTGCCCAGTGGGTGTGGCCCCTGGGGCCAGCCAGGGCGGTGGGGGGACGTGGGGGTGTCGTGGACTCAAACCCGGGGTTCGGAGGGGCTGGGGGAAGGGCAGGAAACCAGTTGCTCTGGTGAACGCGCCCAACACTCGCTCTCTGGACGGGACGCGTGTCACTGCTGCCCACCCCCAAGGGCGGACCAGGGAAGCGTGGACGAGGTCAGCAAGGCCCCTCCAGTACCTCGGTCCTAGTGTCGGGCAGGGTCAGGGGTAAAGACCACAGTTGTCCACACGGGAGAAAGGGTCACGGAGCGTCTAGGCGTGTGTGTGCCGGAGCTGCTTCCACAGCCCCCGGCCTCCCTCACTCCCGGTGGGGTGTGCGATTTGGGGGGGGGCGGCCCAAGGGAGGTTAGGTGGTAGGGCCGGGAGGGGGATGGGCTGCCCGCTTTGTTCGATTACTTCTTGCCTCCTCCGCCGAGGGGGGAGTTGAGGATGTGTCCGGGGAGAGTCGGGGAGGGACTTGGAAGTGGGGGTGGGGAGGGGGATTTCTCTCCAGCTGCTGCGGCTTTCCAGAGAGACTGGGCCAGGCCACGTGGGAGGGAGGCAGGGAGGGCGGCGGGAGTTGGGGGGGGGGGAGAGAAGGAGCCTCCGCCGGGCAAACCCCAGGCCCATCTCCAGGAAAACAGCGGGTGGGAGAGAGCTGCGAACAGCTCGGACCCAAGCCCGTCCCGCAGGACACGCCCCTTTCCCTCGGAGAGTGTGGACCGGGCTGGAAGCCTTAGACGCTCTGCGCGTGGGGCAGGGCCGCGGGGGCCACCCGGAGTTGTCAGGTGAACTCGGCTGGGGAAATGTCAGAGAGGTGTCTGTCTTCTCGGAGCCCGAAGGATTAGGGAATAGTTGCGCCTCCCCTCCTCCTCCTGTTCTTCCCAAAGCTCCAGGAACGCGGGATCCTGGCTGGCAACCGCACCCGCGCTTTATTAAATACTTCTGAGGCCTCGGGCCGGGGCACCGAGGACAGAGTTGGGAGACTGGACTCTCCCTGCTCCCCAGTGCACGGACGGTGAGGAGCCGGCATTTGGGATTCTTCTTGTCGGCCACCTGAACGGCTGCAGCAACTAGTATTCTTGCCCTGGCTTGACCTCCTCTGAGTGTGTAAACCTCTGCAGTCTACGGACGCCCCTATGGAGGGGAGGTCATCCGTTCCTCCACAGTATTTGCTGAGCACTCTTTATAGGCTAATGTGCTTGACGCCCAGACTGTTGTGAATAAGGCCCTAGCCCTAGGCTGTCAGTCCAAGGCGGGACTGGCCAGGTTCTGCAGAAGAGAGGCTCCTATGCCGTGCTGGGAAGATCAGGGAAGGTTCTGAGGAAAATGATGGAGAGAGGAGGAGCCAGCCCTGCAGAGGGAGGAGTCTTTCAGAGCAGGGGGTGCCAACACTGGGAGGCGATTTCGTTCACATCACTGCATCAAACTAAGTCTGGCTGGAGTTTAGAGCATGGGGTGGGGGTGGGAGTTGGGCAGGTGGGGGAGGGGCGAGCGCTACCGTGTCAAGAGAGGAGGCTGAGGAGGAAGCAAGGCTTCTGTCTGAGACCCTCCTGCCCCAGTGTGGGCAGGTTTTCAGTCTAGCTCGCTGTAGCCAGTGTGTAGAACCGATAGGGCAGGCTGAGCAAGAAGCTCCAGTCCTGGGCAAGAGCTGGTGATAGAGGAGACAGAGTGGTGGCAGCTAGTGGAATAGAAACATGGCTGGCCAGCGAATGTTAAGGAAGTGGAATCAATCAGTAGGGTGTGAGCATAGATGAATGGGTTTCTGTTTGTTTGCAATTTTATTGTGGGTATTTTGCCTGAAAATATGTCTGCGCACCATGTGTGTGCCCAGTGCCAGCTGATGGTGTCAGATCCCCTGGAACTGGAGTTACAGTTGGTCGTGAGCCACCATATGGGTGCTCAGAACTGAACCCAGGTCCTCTGGGATAGTAGCCAGTGCTTTTAACCACTGAGCCATCCCTCCAGCTCCCACAGATGGGTTTTATAAGAACTGAGGGAGAAGAAAGTCAGATATAACTGTCTTCCCAGCAAAGTCAATATGGGCCAGAAAGCAGGGCTGGCAATGCCAGTGCCTGGCTAGGCTCCTGACATTGCTCTTGGGTCAGAGAATGTGGCTGTGAGCTCAGAGGAATGAGACTTCCATCTGAGGCAATGGTAGGAAACTAAGCTCTTTCCTCATGTGAAGGAGTGGGCTCCCCCTTCAGCTTGAGTTAGAATTTAGGGGCTTGGAGAACACAGCGAGCTCTGAGAACATAGGAACCTTTCCCTCCCCTGGAAAGCCACACCCTCCATCCCTTTCTCATCCTTGACACTCAGAGGCCCATCTTAGAGGCGTGACACCCAGGCCAACACTAGAATATTTATATATATAGATAGATCTTAGATTGTATGTACAATGGTGTTTTGACTGCGTGTATATTTGAGTGAAACTGGAGTTACGGGCATTTGTGAGATGTTTTGTGGGTGCTGGGAATTGAACCCTGGTCCTCTGAAACAGCACTCAGTGCTGTTAACTGCTGAGCCATCTCTCCGGCCCTAGAACCTTCTTTTAATAGGGACTCTTTTTTATTGTTTTGTTTGTTTGTTTGTTTTTGTTTTTTGAGATAGGGTTTCTCTGTGTAGTCCTGGCTGTCCTGGAACTTGATCTGTAGACAAGGCTGGCCTTGAACTCAGATATCCATCTGCAAAAGAAAGAATTTTATCATGAATCCATACACATGAGAAACCTGAGCAACCACGCAGTTAGGAACTGATGTGGGGCCAGAGCAGTCTCCTGGCTCTTCTTTGTAAGGCAGACCAGCCACTCTTCCCAGGGATTTGGTGCCACATAACAAGTTCATCCATTGTCTCTGCACGCCCTCCCATAAGAGACGTCAGCAGCCTTAGGAGCATGTCTTTTCTCTGGTTGGTCCAAGGATATGGAATCCTCTTTCATCCACCTCCTACTCACTTCAGCTTCAGTGTCTCTGAGGTACAGCAACTAGACATGAAATTCCAGATGCAGAACAGATGTCACTGCCAGGCGAGCCTGGGTCTCCTGGGAGGGAAGAATAAGAGACTCTGTGGGGAAGATCCTAGCCTGGTCAACAAGAGGGAAAATGGGGTTCAGAGAAGAAAACCAGAATGGATGTCCTGAAGTCCAATGTGCTCTCTTCTGGGTTAGACTGGCTGTAGCTCCTGCTGTCTCCTGGCAAGGACTCCAGTCTGTGGATGTGAAGGGACCATGAGGTCACTGGGGTCAAGGAAACGGAGGCCAGTGATCCTGGGTGAGCATCAGGACACCTCATCACTTGATAGGAAACTTACCTATCCTATAGTTTTTAGTTTTGTTTGTTTGGTTGGTTTGATTTTTCTGTTTTTTTAAAGACAGGGGTTCTCTGTGCAACCTTGGCTGTCCCAGACTTGCTTTGTAGCTCAGGCTGGCCTCTGACTCACAGAGATCAGGCTGCTTCTGACTCCCGGAGTGCTGGAATCACAGTTGTTTGCTTGTTTCAGACAGGTTCAATGTAGCTCAGGGGCCTTGAACTCACCTATATAGCCTTGAACTTCTGGTTCTTCTGCCTCTACCCTCTGAGTGTTGGGCTCACAGGATTCACCACCACACACACAGTTTATGCAGTATGGGACCCAGGGTTGATAAGCACACTGCCAACTAGTGTATGCCCTGTTGCCATTCTCTATGTTATTTCAACATTTTATTAAGGTGTTTAGTAGAGGCCATATAACATGCTGTGCAGTTTCTGTCTGTCTTATTCAGATCATTCTTAGCCCTGAAGATCACTCTCATCTATTTTCACAGATAACAAACCTGAGGCTCAGAAAGGCATAAGGGATTCTATGATATTATTTGAGAGGATCTACACAGCCATTTGAGGAATATGTATTGAGGATCTGCTCTACACAACACATTGTTGTTGCTAAAGTCTGAAGGCCAACTAGGATATAATCCTAAAGGCCAACTAGGATATGATCCTAAGAGATTTTTAAGGGCGGGCCAAAAACCAGACCAGAGTTGCAGCTCATTTTGCCCAGCATGCAGGTGGCCCTGTGGTCTAACTTGAAATCCCAGCACCTGGGAGGCAGAGGCAAGGGGATCAAAAGTTCAAAGTCATTCTCATTTGCACATAGAGTTCAAGGCCAGCCTGGGCTGGTCCCATATAGGGACCTTGTCTTGAAAATAGTTTAGAGTGGTCACTGCAGTATTCAGGCACCCAGTTTTCTGTGGGCAGGAAGAGGAGGGACAAGTATCTAAATCAGACTGGTTCAAAGCCTTTCTAGGAGGAAGTAGCAAGGAGACCCACAAGGCACTCCCAGAGGCTTAGGGGTGGCTTGTTATGTATGGCAGGGTGGACGGCGTTATCAGGGGGACCAGGTGGAGGCAGGCCATGTTTCATGTGGCTTTGCTGTCGCCCTAGGTGACACTCAGCCTCACTCTTAGGATTGCAGCTAGAGGGAGGTGTCCTTGGCACCCATCCGGACTCTCCTTCTAGCTGTTAGAGAGAAGGACTTAGTGTGTGGTAAGGAAGGTGGCCAAGGTTCTGCGAGAAACTGACTTGTGTCTTTCGGGAAGAAAGAGCGGCCTACGGTGTCAGAGAGGGCTGGCCTTCCACTGAAGACAGGCTGTGAATCTGCAGAGCGGCGAGGAAGCACTGCTGGTTGTGGCAAGTTCTTGGCCTTGCTCGCCCACCTGCATGCCCTGTCCTTCCTGAACATTTCTGGAGAATGTAACCCAACTCAGGCTCCTGATGACCTCACCAAATGGCTCCAAGCAGACCCCGGAACTCCATAGCAGATTGCCTTTCTGACTAGGTTCTCATAGATTTCATAAAATCTAATGTATCCTCTTAAGTGGGCACAGGGCTTCCCATAGCCCAGCATGGTGGCCCAAACCTGTAAAAGAAGCAGAAGCAGGAGGGTCCTGGGCTACATAGTGAGACCATGTCTCAAAAAAAAAAAAAAAAAAAGGTTAAAAAATAAAATAAGATTGAGGGCCAGGCATGGTAACACAAGTCTTTAATCCCAGCAATGAGGAGTTCAAGGCCAGCCTGGTCTACACAGTGAATTCCAGGATAGACAGGGCCATGTATAAAGACCCTGTCTCAAAAAGAAAATAACGAGATTGAGAAATGGCTGAGAGATCCCAGAAAAACAGAAGTTCTGTATCTCTGATAGGGCCTCACCAAAAAAACCGGAAGAGAATTGAGGGAAACCCCTGTACGTAAAAGGCTGGAGATCAGCGGCTCTCCTGGTACCTGCTGTGTGTTCCCACCACACCAGTCTAGAGATGGAAAGGCTGCTGCAAAGGACTTTGGGAGTCAGCCATGCAAGGAATGGTTGGGGGAGCCAGAGCCCTTGGACAAGGAAGGTCTATCTCCTTTCGGACACCACTCCTACGGGCTTGGTGGTGGAGAATGCAGACACATCTTAAAGTAGACATTGCTACTTTATGGGGCAGAGTAAAAGGACTTTCAAGGAGAAAGGCGGAGGCCAGGGCGACATCTCAGTGGCTAAGAGCGCGTGTTGTTCTTACAGAGGGCTCAGTGTGGTTCCCAGCACCCACAACAAGGAAGTCGGGGTTCCAGGGAATCTGAAGCCCACTTCTGCCCTCCACAGGCACCCCGCAGGCATGTGGTGCATATACATACATTCAGGCAAAACACTTAAACACATAAAAATTAATCTTTTTTTTTTTTTTTAATTAAATGACATTTCAGGCTGTCAGTGAGCTTCAAACATAAGTTCTCTGTTCCTGGAAGAAATTTGGTTTGGTCTGGTTTGCTTTGGTCTTCTTGAAACACAGCTTCCTTGTGCCCAGGCTGGACTTGAACTCCCTGTATTGAGGCTGCGCTTGAACTGTTTTGTGTGTAGTGTTGAGCCTACCCTGCTCTTGAACTTCTGGGCAATCTTCCCAGTGCTGATACTTTGCTTTTTCACGTGTGTACGACTAAGCCCTAGTTATCCAGAGCTAGGGATCAAACCCAGGGCCTTCCCAAGAAGTCTGATGCAAATGTGGGGAAACAGAGCCAGAAGGAGGGGTCGGGCTGACCCAAGATTGTGCAACAAATGACTGGACCTAAATCCTGGGGTGAGGCACAAAGCTTGGTTCACCTTTAGGAGAGAGGAAGAGTACTTAAGAGAATTGCAAAATCGTCCCTGGAGGAAGGCAGAGAATTCTGGAGAGGGGCCGGCATCTGGGCAGTTTCAGGAGCGACTGGCCCCTCCCCAGTTGCGGGTTCATCCCCTGAAAGTCAAAGGACAGGTTGCTGAGATCCCCCACCCCACCTTTCTCTGGTCCCTTATTTCCTCATCCGCGAAATGGACCTTGAACTTCGGGAGTTGCCTTTGAAAGGGGTCCGCTGGGGCCGTGGCGCAGCCCCGCTGCTCTCTGAGGTGGATCTCGGTTCTTTCTGTGTTGTCGTCCCTGTGGCTTTGCCTGATTCCGCCTTGCTGGGTTCCTCTGAGGTGGTGAAGCTAGACATCTGCTGATCCATGAATATTCAGGAAGGGAATGGAGCTCCTGGGCCCCCCTGCCAGCCACCAGCCCCTCTGGCGGCTGTCCTGCCCGCCAGAGCCCGGGCTGCTGACATACCCAGCAGCTGCTTGGGCCCCAACTGTTCACATTGTTTGTTCAGCACGGCAGGGGATTTTCCAAGCCCCGGACATGCTTTAGGGGGTGGGGGAGGCTGCCAGAGGGCTCGAAGATTCGTGTTATGTGGGCCTTTTCTCCCCTGAAATCCAAGCCTACAGTTCTGCCCCTGGACCAGACCATTTGAAGCTGCTGGGCTGAGAGCCCAGGCTTGCCTTCCACAACTCTGAATTTGAATCATGGAATCTGCAAAGAGCGTTTGTGTAGCTCCTTACCGTGTGCCCAGGGTCTTAAAGAATGGGACTTCTGGCATAGCTGTGTGGTGAGCTTTTGCCTGACCTGCACAAAACCTTTGGTTCTATGCCCAGTACCTCACCAAAAAAAGAATGAGCGCCTCTACCTCTTGAGCCATGTCCATTAGGCTCTGCCTTTGAACTCCTGACAGGCAGCAAGCGCTTGGTTGATTCTCACAGGCTCAGTAGCATCTGTATTTTAAATACCTGGAAACTGAGTCTTAGAGAGGACACCTGGCTGTCACAGCTGACAGGTAAAGCGAGACTGGGACCTTGATCTGTGTGTGTGTGGTGTACACATATGTGCACTGGCACATATGATGTATGTACAGGTTCACATGATGGTGTGCATGAGGAGGTCAGAGGTCATCCTTTTTCTAAGGTGAGGGCATGGACGAGATGGAGTTCCCTGAGGCTGTAAAACATCTGGTGTCCTGTATACGGACAGACTGGGATGCTAGAGCTGAGAAGAGAGCCTGAGGAGGAGCGGCCGAGCCGCCTCAGCAGCTGAAGTGAAGGGAACCCTTTATTCACTCTCAGCCTGTCTGCTCAGTCTGTGCATTTGCTGTCTTGTCCTGACATCACTTGTGCAAATACCGCCATTAAAGCAATCTCATAGTGGTAATATAATAAATTATGATAAATAATTAAATTCTTTTAGAATATTTTTTATTTGATGTGTGTGAGTGTTTTGCTTGTGGATATGTGTGTGGAGGTGTGTGGGCCTAGGGTCCCTTAGAACTAGGGTTACAGATGATTGTGAGCCACCATGTGGGTGCTGGGAACTGAACCCAGTTCTCTGCCAGGGTAACATACCCCTTGATGGCTGAGCCGTCTCTCTAGTCAGCGCCTTAGTTTTTAAGACAGGCTGTCACTGGACTTAGAGCTCATTGGCTAAACCGATTCACCCGTCTCCATCCCCACCCCAGCACGGGGGTTACAGATGTGAGTGCTGGGGATCCAAACTCAGAGCCTCACACTTTTTCAAGTGGGCCATCTTCCCAGCCCCAGAACCTTGACTGCACCCCCAGAGGAGAGCGGACTGCTCTCTTCCCTAGCGCGTGCGCTGCTCAGGCAGCCCCGCCACCAGACCTATTACTCTCGTCAGCACTGTCATCATTACCTGATAAGTACAGGTGTTTTGCTTGCAGGTATGCCTGTGAGCAGTGTGTGTGTGCCTCCTGCCTGCAGAGGCCAGAAGAGGGGATCAGAGCCCCAGGGACTGCAGTTATAGATAGTTGTGAGCTGATGGCAGTGCTGAGCCTGAATCCCAGACCTCTGAACAAGGATTTTTATTCTTCTTTGGATAGAGGGAAAACATGGACACACAGAGCGGTGTAGGTGTTGACCAGTGTGGCAGACAGAGGAATATGTATGTAGGGGACACAGAACAGTGTGGGATGTCTGTGGCAATGGTGCTGTGTTTGCTCCGAACAGATATCTCTGTTCCAGTGAATAAACTAAGACCCGGAAGAAGTGCCTGGCCCAAGGCCGTACGTCTTCTTGATTGCCTAGCCTTCCTGCTCTGTCACTCCAGACCTGCCTCCTGAGGAGGTCATCCCCATCCTTAGTCTGCTTTCAGATGCACCATTCTGCCTTGCAGCGAGAAGTCAAGCCAGAGACTAAGAGGGGAGCTTGGGCTACTGAGACGGGACAGCAGGTCAGCTGTGATGAAGGACCCGCATGGGGACCCGTAGCTGCGTGATAATGATGAGCAGGCCCTGGTGAAGCATTGACTGGGACAAGAAATATTTCTTTTAGTGATTTTGCCCCATATAGGAGAGTGTGCATTCTGCTCTGACACTCCTTCTCTTTCCTTCACGGCAGGGACAGTGTTAGGTTTTACAGGTAGCATGTAAGTGTGTGTGCGCGCACGCGCACACTCAGGTGCTCTCATACTTGTCTTACACTCGTGGTACGTTTCTCAGAGTTTTCCAGCTACAGAAGTTGTCTAGCTTGTGGTGTATATTTGCTTGGGGAATAGTGGTGGGACTCACCCACTGGATTCCTGAGGGACAAAAACCGCTGAGCCACCACACAGTGCCAGGCAATGCGCCATCTTGTACACATCATCCCAGTAGACACCACAACCCTTAAAAGGAAAGAATCCCTACGTTTGTTTTAAACTAAGATACAGCTGGCCACTTGCATAGAATTTACCATGTGTACAAGTATGCTTTTTTTTTTTTGACAGTTACCTGTAGCCCAGGCTGGCTTCCAAATTGCTACAAAGCTGAGGATGAGGATGACCTTGAACTATTGATCCTCCTACCTCCATCCCTGTAGTGTTGGGACTGTGTATGCAGTGCTAGGGGTCAAACCCTGGCCTCATGCGTGCTAACCACACTCTCCTCTACCATCTGAGCTACCTCCACAGCCCACTGGGCTCCACCCTGTGGTTTTGAATATGTTAATAAAGCTCTGGTGCCTTAGCTACCATCTAATTCTAGAACGTTCTCATCAAAAAGAAACCTCATGCCCCTTAGCAGTCGCTTCCCATTCCTCTCTGCTCAAGAGTCTTGGTAGCTGCTAATCCACTTTCTGACTTACGGACATTTCACAGAAATGAGATCACAAAGTTTGTGGCATCTGGTGACTGGTGTCTTTCCCTCAGCATGAAGTTTCCAGGGTTCTATGCACCAGCATGCGGAACACTTCATCCCTCTTGCTGACTGAGTAAAATATCAGTTACTCATCAGGTGAAAAAGCAAACATTTGGGTTGAGGCTACTTTCCAGCTGTTGTAATAGGCTGCTGTGTGTGTGTGTGTGTGTGTGTGTGTGTGTGTGTGTGTGTGTGTGAAGCCAAACTATGGGACCCAAGAGTAAGGAGCTGCTGGCAAAGGGAGAACTGGTTCTGATAGATACAAGGTCTTCCCATAAGTGATTGGCACTGGGTGGCGAATCAGGGACCAGGAGGCCGCATGCCCACAGCCCTGATGCCTCTTCCCCCTCACAGGGGAGCTGTTGTTGTCCCAGGAGACAACCATCAAGCTGAGTTGTGACGTGGGGCCGCTGCAGGTGATCCTGGGCCCCAAGCAGGCTGTGGTGCTGGACTGTAGTCTGGGGGCCGCTGCTGCTGGCCCGCCCACCAGGGTGACCTGGAACAGAGATGGAGGGGCTGTGCTGGAGCATGCCAACCTGCACCTGCTGGCCAACGGCTCCCTGCGGCTGTCCTCGCCTCGAGAACCGGAGGACAGCGATGGCAACGAAGCTCTCGGGACCCGGAAGGTCATTGAGGGCAGCTATTCCTGTCTGGCCCATGGCCCGCTGGGAGTGATGGCCAGCCAGGTTGCTGTGGTCAAGCTTGCCAGTAAGTGCTTGCATCTGGGGTGAGGGCTGAGATTTGGAGACCAAAGGGAAGAGATGGGGTGGGGAGAAGGATCTAAAGATAGCTACCTGCACTAGGACCAGGAACCCAGCCCTGGTTCCCTGCCTCCTGTCCTGTCCCACTCAGGGGGTCCCCTCAGGTGTGTCTTCACTCCATCGCCCCCCTCTTCCCACCCTTTGGCTCTAGTGTATAGGGCTGGCTTGTTGGCCAGGAAGAGGTCAGGGGCCCAAAGGTTTCTCTTCCCGTTCCGTACCCACACAGCACAGCGTACAGAGATGTGACCCTACCCTCCTGGTACTGGCCCCTTAGAGCTCTCCAGGGGCACAGTCTACTAGGAAATATGCACCTTCCTATAGTGACCAGGATGGTAATGTTGGGCATCTGCCAGCACCATCTGACCAGTGTTTTCTTTTTCTTTTTGGCCACCTCGCTCTGTTCCCCAACTGTGTCTCCCTTGTTCTGGGTTTGCTTGGCTATGTGTTTCCATGACTCCCGTCTGTGCCACTGTGCTTACTGTGCTTGCTCTCTGACGCTCTCGCGCTCTCATCCCTATGCTCATCCCCAGCACTCGCGAACTTCTCTCTGCACCCCGAGTCCCAGACGGTGGAGGAGAACGGGACAGCACGCTTTGAATGCCATACTGAGGGGCTGCCAGCCCCCGTCATTACTTGGGAAAAGAACCAGGTGACGGTGCCTGAGGAGCCTCGGTGAGTGTCCTACAGGGTGTCTGAGCCAATGTGCAGGGCAGAGGGTTCTGGGGCATGCTCAGAACTGGCAGGGCAGAGGGTTCCGGGGCATGCTCAGAACTGGCAGGGCAGAGGGTCCGGGGCATGCTCAGAACTGGCATTCTCACAGCCAAGGTAGCTCTACTCGCCTGAACTCACCCCAGAGACAACCACTAGCCTGACTTCTAGCCCAGTGAGAGGGCTTCCTCTCTGGAAGAGAAGCCGCCTGCTAGGCTGGGGTGCACAGAACTGGGGAACAGTCTACAGCCCTTCCAAGCACCATTTGCTTTATTTATTTATGACCACACTAGGAGCCACTGGCAGAAGGCTGGCCTCGGTTCAGCTTGTTCTTTCCAAGGTTCCTCTGGCGTTTCCCCCTGGACTCCTACTTCTCTTCTGGTCTCCACTCTGCCCTGTCAGGCTCCGGCACCTGATCAGCAGGCTGCAGGGTCTGTCTGGTTTCATTCTCCTCTCTTTTTATAAAGACGGCGGCTTGGTGGAACAATCCCAGGGAAAGCCCCAGGTTGAAAGCCAAGCAGAGGACAACCTGCTATGGCCTCCTGGCAAGTCCAGATGCACACACAGCTAGAACACAGAGGCTCGCTGCCTCTGTGGCCCAGGGGTGGCTTCAAGTCATGGTCCTCCCCCCATGGATCCTCACACATCTTTGGAGCACATGGCTCCAAAAGTCTCTCCTTGGCACTCCAAGCCCCCTGCTGCATGGAAGCAGGCTCCCCCTGGGTTCAGAAACACTGGCTTCCAAATCACTCCCAAGCACCCCCAACTCCTTGTCTGTCCGGCTGCCCAACCCTTACTGACTTTTGACCAGTGGTGGGAGGGGAAGGTATAGAAAAGTCCCTGAGCGCCTGTGAGCAGATAGAGTTGGCAGGCAGGACCCTTATGTAACTCGGCCTCCAGCTCTGTTCTCCCCACATCTGTGAAATGAGCTGTAAGTTCCCAAAATGTGATCTTTATAGCATGTTTGGTTTTTTTGTTTTGTTTTTAAACAAGGCCTCATTGTAGCACAGGCTGGCCTCAAACTCAACATTAGCCAAGGATGACCATGAACTCCTGATCTTGCTGTCTGCTCGGTACTGAGATAACCATTTTTGTGGTCCTGGGAATGGAACCCAGGACTTTAGACATGCTAAGCAAGTAACTGAGCTAGATCTTCAGCCCAAAGATACATTTTTTTCTTGTTGTTTTGTTTCTCTCTCTCTCTTTTTTTTTTTTTTTTTTTTTGAGACAGGGTTTCTCTGTGTAGTCTTGGCTGTCCTGGACTCACTTTGTAGACCAGGCTGACCTCGAACTCACAGAGATCTGCCTGTCTCTTCCTTCCTGAGTGCTGGGATTAAAGGTGTCTCGGCCGGCTCCAAAGATACCTTTTATCTTTTTAAAGATTTATTTATTTATATTTATACAGTGTTCTGCCTGCATGTGTGCCTGTAGGCCAGAAGAGGGCACCAGATCTCATTATAGATGGTTGTGAGCTGGAAATTGAACTGAGGACCTTTGAAAGAACAGCTAATGCTCTTAACCCCTGAGCCATCTCTCTGGCCCCCAAAGAAACATTTTTAAAGTTCATATAAGCAAAAAAGAAAGAAAAATTATCTCATTGCCCAACCACTGTTATTTTGGGGGGTGGGAGTTTCAATTGTTTATTTGTTTGTTTTTCTGACACAGGGTCTTGTTAAGGTGGCCCAGGGGGGCCTCTGCCTTAGCTTCCACAGTCTTAGAATTACAGGCCTGTACCACCATACCTGGCCCCATTTATTAATTGTGTTTTTGTTTTTCTTTCATTGTTAGGTTTCTGTTTTGTTTGAAACAGGGTCTCCCAGGTTTGTCTAGACCTCACTATATAGACCAGGCTGTCCTCATCAACGTAGTGGGGATCAGACTTCCCCTCCCAGCATCTAATTCAGGCATTATCCCATGGAGCCACAGACCTCACCCATGAGGTGGGGCTGCCAGTTCCCTGGCTCCAGCGGCACTGGCCACCAAATCCTCTGAAAATTGATCCTGGCCTATAAATAGCCCAGGCTCACATGTCCCAGCACATTGTGTCAGGGAATAAAGAAATGTCTAAAACAGCAACTTGATTACAGCCAAGGTATGTATTTTTGCATGTGCCCAGATATACAGAGACCTCAGAACCTGGCTGTCA
The DNA here is from genome assembly GCA_028658305.1 of Pachyuromys duprasi. Classification (NCBI taxonomy): domain Eukaryota; kingdom Metazoa; phylum Chordata; class Mammalia; order Rodentia; family Muridae; genus Pachyuromys; species Pachyuromys duprasi. The sequence goes on along the minus strand of CM053749.1, from coordinate 50,580,350 downwards.
TAGCCTCAGCGCAGCGGCTACAGGAGGTCGCATGCCTTAGAGTGGGCCCTGAGCGTTTGCAGTACAAATAAAGGCATGTTTTGGTTTGGTTTGGGTTGGGTTTTTTTTTTTTTTTTGCTTGTTTGTTTTGTTTTGCTAACTAATGATAAAGGCTAACCACCAAGGCAGCTCCCTGGTAGTGTTTGTTTGTTTGTTTGTTTTGTTTGTTTTAAGGCAGAGTCTCTTGGAGTCTAGGCTGGCTTTGAACTCCTAATTCTCTTTCTACTTCCCAAGTGCTGGGGCTGTAAGCATGTGCCCCCCACACCTGTTTATGAAGTGCTGAGGATAGAACTCAGGGTTTTGGGTATGATAGAAATCACTCTACCAACTGAGCCACACCCCAAACCTACTTACACTAATTTCGAATAATAGGGATACTTCCCTCCCTCCCCCATGGGAGCCAGTCATGAATGAAACTAAAAATTGAAAGAGAAGTCACCTACTTCCAAACCTACTAACTAGACAGTTATGACCATTTTCAGTGTTCCATCCAGGCCCTTTGAAATACAGGTGTGGCTCACACCTGTGTAAATGTGTTTGGAGTTTGTAACATACAGTATCCATGTCCCTTAAAGAATGTGAGCTCATGGAACTGTGCAGGACAGGAATCACTGGACCCCTTTTTAGATGAGAAAATGGTTGCCCAGACACGTCACAATCACACACATTAGAATTGCTTCTCTCACTCCTTGCCACTTCTGCTTCTGTGTTGAAGCCCACAGTTACAAAAGAAAGTGTGGAAACACACACACTTTCCACATTTGGTAGTTTCGTGCCGGGTGTCGGTGGTGGTGCAAGCCTTTAGTCCCGGCTTTTGGGAAACAGAGGCCAGCTTGGTCTACAGAGCAAGTTTCAGGATAGCCAGGGTTACACAGAAAGAGAAACCCTGCCTCACTATCCCCTTTACTGCCCTCCCCCCAAAAGAAAGAAAATTTCCTATCCCAACATTGGGAAGGTAGAGGCAGGAGGATCGGAAGATCAGACCTATCCTAGCCATACATAATGAGTTCCAGACCATCCTGTGATAACCTATCTCAATCTTTTTTTCATTTTCTAACACTCAACAAATAAAAGTCCCCAATAATCCCCCATCACAGAAGAAGCCCCATGCACTATGCAAGCTTTGCCAACCCTAGCTTTTTCTTCATGCACACCAACCTAGCACTTAACTGCTTTCCGAAGCCAAGCTTGCTTCCTACACGATGTTTTGTGACTTCTCCCCTACTAAATGCATCCTGGACATCTTTCAGAAGTCAGAGCTTCCAAAAGCACATTGTTTCAAAACCAGAAAACGTTTAGACATCCCCGGCGCCTTGCCTCTGTGCCCGAGGAAGGAGTGCATCCATCCACGCACCCCAAGCTAAGAACGCAGTCTTGCTCAAGGAGCAGGTTTTCTCTCGGCTCTTGGTGTGCCAGTTTTCTGACTCAACCAGACCCTTAGGGTTAGAGGGTGGGGATGATTCCAGAGACACAGACTGGCTGGAGGAGGGAGGGAAAAGGAAAAGCTACAGATTGCAGCATGTTAGGTAGAGTCTGCCATGAGGGGGCCTCAGGAGGGGTCTGCTTCTTGTTGCAGTAGGTTGGATGCCCACTCGGGTATTTCCCTGCACGCTCTCCTGCTTCACTGCCCCCACCTCTCTACCTCAGCACATCTGCGAGTGGATCTGGAGCTGAGGTGGGTGGTTGGGTGTGGGACACAGGCTCAGCTGAGGGATAAAGGAAGGGGTGATACAGCTATGGCAGGTTTCCAAGCACCTGCTTAGAGTGTCTTCCTGTAGCCTTCTTCAGTCCCTTGGCCACGTCACTGCTCTCACATTTAGGTTTCCTCAGCTCCTGCTCCTCCAGGAGCAAAAGTCTTCCACCAGCACACAGCTGCCCGGTCCCCATCTGGCTCCACCAGCCTGAACACCTAAGATTTTCACCACCTGGAGCTGACCCTGTAGACAGCCTCATCACCTTCCACTCCACTGAGCAGACTCAGTGCCCACCGTCCCCTACCTCCCTGCCCCAAATTTCTCAAGAAGGGTCTCCTGACCTCCTCAACCCTCTGCCCAGGAGGTAGCAATGACCTCATCCCTCCTGCTCTAAACTGCTGTGCAGATTGCTGGGTGGGACCTACCGGAAAGCACACGCATTCCCTCCCACAGGCATTCCTAACTGTGAGCAGGAGGCTGGACACAGCCTCTAGGACCAGGAGACCTGGGTTTGAGGTGTTTTGTTTTATGGCATGGCGTCAAGCTGTCTACACTGGCCTCAAACTCACTACGTAGCACAGACTCCCCCCTCCACCTACCTCATGCTGTAATTACAGGCATGGATCATTACTGGTCTATACAGCGCTGAAGGCGGGAGCCAGGGCCTGGTGCATCCTAGATAAACCTTACTAACCAGCCCCTGGGTCCAGGTTTTAATCCATCGTGAAGTCCCTGGGTGAACATCCTACTCTAGGATTCAGTCTGTTACCATAAAATGGAGACTGTGATTCTCCTGTGTCTTGGGATTCTTTTGAAGATGAAACGAGATACGGGAGAGAAACAAACAAACGAACAAAAAGGTGAGAGGTTAATAAAGAGGGTGGTGGCCAGAGAGATGGCTCAGAGCTAGGAATGTAGACTGGTCCTCCAGAGGACCCCAGCACCCACCCAGGCTGCTCCGCTTCGGGACTCTGCAGGTACCGCGCTAACACCTGCACAGACCTGTGCGCGTGTAGATCCGCGCAGGTCTACACATACACTAACACATGCACAGATCTACACATGCATAGTTTTTTAAAAAAACTTCAGAAAAATAAGAGGTTTAGAGAAATCCAAATTGAGCTGGATGTGTGCTGGCCCACACCTTTAATCCCAGCACTTGGGGAGGCAGAGGCAGGCTCTGTGAGTTCTGGGCCAGCCTGGTCTACAAAGTGAGTCCAGGACAGCCAGGGCTACACAGAGAAACCCTGTCTTGAAAAACCAAAGAAAGAAGAAGAAAGAAACCCCAGATTATTGTGTGTGTGTGTGTGTGTGTGTGTGTGTGATAAAAAGTAAGTTTCTCACACCCCCAGCCTCCAGGCTGCCAGTCCCCCTTTTCAGAGACAACCTCTTCTTATAGGAACATTCAGTACATGTGCAAACTAGTAAGAATTTGGGTCTCCACTCATGTTATCTTGTGGCACCAGTGCACACTGTGCAGATGGCTCATGGACCTGCAGCTTTCCATCGCAGGAAGTCCCCAGACCCATGAAGCCAGACGCACCCAACAGTTTCCAGCAGCTGGCTTCGTGGGCAGGGCTGCAGCGAACACTGCCGTATGTTTGCTGCACGTGCCTGAGACTGACAGAGGTAGAGAGTCCTGGAAGTGCCAGGGCTAGATCAAAATCTCCTTGATGTTGAATTGTGTTACCAGGTTGCCCAGGAAAGAGAGTGTATTAAGTGAGGCCCCGCAAGACAAGTGGGTCTTCCTCAATTTCCTCACCGCCTGAGTTGTTATTGAATCTTTTGGTCTTTGCCAGTCTGGGAGGTGAGGCTGTATCTTAAGGTTTGGATTTGCATTTATGTCACTCTGGGCCACCACCTACGTCACCTTCCCTCGCCTCACAGGTTCCCTCTGCTCCTCCCCAAGGCTCATCACCCTTCCCAATGGCGTCCTCCAGATCCTGGATGTCCAGGACAGTGACACAGGCTCCTACCGCTGTGTGGCCACCAATTCAGCCCGCCGACGCTTCAGCCACGAGGCCTTGCTCAGTGTGGCCCTCAGAGGTACAGGGACAGGAAACCTGGGGATCTCGGAGGATTTCCAGGCCCGGGTCTTCAGAAAGCTGACCCCATGTAGTTCTACATGGGCTAGAACTGGGGTTTCGGACCCAAGGCTCCAACTTGCAGTGGGGGGGGCTTCTTTTCTTCTTATGGGGTATCTGTGTTTCCTGAGGTTGGACAGGGACTGGTGAGCAGGCAAGGCGTCAAAGGAGGGGTGTCAATGCCCAGCAGTATCTGGTCCCTTCTGCTCCTCCAGGTGCCGTAAGGACTCTGGGCAGGTGGGGCGACCCCCCAATCTCCTCTGCCAGTCTTGCTCTTTGCCACGTGTGCTCTGCTCCTTTTCTGCCTTCCTTTTTATTTTTTTCTTCCATTTTTTTTTTACATTCATTTCGTGTGTTCATTTACAAGTCCCAGGGCACTCGTGAGCAGAGAATGTTTTGTGGAAGTCTGTGGTCTCTGTCCACTGAGTGGGATCTGACTTATGTCATCAGGCCCAGCGGCAAGCATCTTTAGCGGCTGGGCTGTTTTAGAAGTCCCTTTTCTGCCTTTCTTTGAAAAGCTCCTGCCAGGATAAGGTCATAACAAGGGCACTGTTTTGGGGGTCAGGAAGACCTGTTTTGAATCCTGACTCTCCTCACCATCTGTGTGACCCTGAGCCGGGAATGGGGAGTGTTTGGTACTCAGCTGCTGCTCAATAGATCTCACTGCAAGGTCGCGCTCAGCTGAACCATGCCCTCCCCCGGCTGGTCTCATTCCCTTGTCCCTGGGCTTCTCTGGGCTGCGGCTCGTTCAGCACACTGCCTCCCCCTGCTGAACAAACAAGATGTTGGCCGTTCTGCCGCAGGGAGAGAGCTTATAGGACACAGAAATGCAGCGGGAAGCCTCCTGGCTTAAAACGGGAACCCACCTTTTGGTTTTATGTGTAGAACCGCAAGGCACTTTGAGAAGAGATCTGCCTATCTCACACTAACCTTCCAGGCAGTGCTAGATCTAGAACTGAGTGCTGGGTCCAAGGCAGATGTTGGTGGGTCAGATTTTGGGCGGAAGTATGGGGGGAGATTCAGTAACTTGGGGGATTCATTTGTGTCAGAGAGCATTCTTTTGGCTCCAAGAGAAAGAGCGCTAAGATGCAGCCCAGCTCTGCTGAGCTTGGCAGCTGCTTTCCTCTCCCGACAAAAGGAACCATGATGTCCCTGCTCCCCTGCCTCAGCAGGCTGACCCTGTCCTCCCCTTTCCTCTACAGGGTCCTTGGAGGACAGGGGCCAGGATGTGGTCATTGCGGCAGCTCCAGAGAACACTACGGTGGTGTCTGGACAGAGGGTAGTGATGGAGTGCGTGGCCTCTGCTGACCCCACGCCTTTTGTGTCCTGGGTCCGTCAGGGTGAGTGCAGAGGAGAATGGGGCTGGGAATGGGCAGGATGGTATCTCACAGGCTCCAACTCAGGAGCTTCTGCCTAAAGATGAGAGGAGAGAACTGACTCCATAGAGTTGTCTTCTGACCTCCATAAGCACATGCGAGCATGTACGTGTGTTCACGGGATAATACAGTTTAAAGAAGGTTGTATTAAAGCCTGGTGGTGATGGTGTTTGTCTTTAATCTCAGCCCTTAGAAGGCAGAGGCCTGGTTTACAGAGCGAGTTTCAGGACAGCCAGTGTTACACAGAGAAACTCTGTCTTGAAAAACCAGAGAGAGAGAGATTAAATGTCTGCTCTGCCCACCAGAGGCTTTGTAACCATTGTCTAACACTTCCCATCTGCCTTTCCACGTAGGGATCAGAGTTATCAGGCTAGGACCCGTAGGAACCAGGATTCAAGCCAGTGACAGACTCTCTCTCTCTCTCTCTCTCTGTCTCTCTGTCTCTCTCTCTGTCTCTCTGTCTCTGTCTCTGTCTCTCTCTCTGTCTCTGTCTCTCTCTGTCTCTGTCTCTGTCTCTCTCTCTCTCTGTCTCTCTGTCTGTCTCTGTCTCTCTGTCTCTCTCTCTCTCTGTCTGTCTGTCTGTGTGTGTGTGTGTGTGTGGTGGGATCCTCGTAGTTGGAGGGCGTGGAGGGACAGTCGCAGCATCCCCATCCAGCCTGCTCCTTTTCTGTCACCAGATGGGAAGCCTATCTCCACGGATGTCATTGTTCTGGGCCGGACCAATCTACTCATCGCCAGCGCACAGCCCCGGCACTCTGGTGTGTACGTGTGCCGGGCCAACAAGCCCCGGACCCGAGACTTCGCCACGGCTGCCGCTGAGCTCCGGGTGCTGGGTGAGGGATGGAACTGTGGGGCACCAGGGACCGGTGGGCGTTAGAGGAATGAGGGGTTGTTCTAGAAATTGAACCATGGAGGGGGTCGGCCTGCGAGGAGCCTTCACTGACTAATGGTGACTGCTGGAGTACTGGACTCAGGAGGTGGAGGAGGCAGTGGGGCAAGTTGAGTCAGGAATGGAGTAGACGTGGGTATGTAAGGCTTGGCTTGGGTGATGGGGAGTGGAAGAGTGGGCCAGCAGAGCGGTTATGGGAGGAGACAGGAGAACGGTCGGAGGGGTGGCAGCGCTTGGAAAGCTGTGGCAGGAGTGTGAGTTCGATGGCAGCCCCAGCAGAAGAGTTGAGGCCAGCTAGAGGGTGAAAAGAGTATCTCAAAACAAACGTATTAAACAACCAATCAACAACAACAAAACAGCTCAGGTAGGCAGATTGGGAATTCAAGGCCAGAGTGGGCTACAAAAGACCTTGTCTCTACACAACAGAAAACTGGGCTCCAGGCTTGCTGAGGGCTGTGTATAGGAGACACTGGGGAGGAGACAGTGAAGTTAGAGCTGGAAGAGGAGGAGGGACCATGAGGGGAGGGGACGGGACGAGGAGGCAGGCAGGTGGACCCGAACTGGGCCCTGGTGACGAGGAGAGAGGACCTCGTTGGGAGGAACCGATCCTCTTGTCAGCATCTCTCTCCTGCCCACAGCGGCCCCCGCCATCTCGCAGGCGCCCGAGGCGCTGTCGCGGACACGGGCCAGCACCGCGCGCTTCGTGTGCCGCGCGTCGGGGGAGCCACGGCCCGCGCTGCGCTGGCTGCACGACGGGGCCCCATTGCGACCCAACGGGCGCGTCAAGGTGCAGGGTGGCGGCGGCAGCTTGGTCATCACTCAGATCGGCCTGCAGGACGCCGGCTACTACCAGTGCGTAGCGGAGAACAGCGCGGGAACCGCGTGCGCCGCTGCGCCCCTGGCGGTGGTGGTGCGCGAGGGACTGCCCAGCGCCCCGACCCGGGTCACGGCCACGCCGCTGAGCAGCTCCGCTGTGCTGGTGGCCTGGGAGCGGCCTGAGCTGCACAGCGAGCAGATCATTGGCTTCTCCCTTCACTACCAAAAGGCAAGGGGTATGTCTACTAGTGACCAAGGGACCCCAACCAGGGCAAGCGCGGGTTGAATGACGAAGGTGCCTAGTGGTGACTTCTGCAGGTGGTGGGTAGGGATGGGAGGCAGGCCAGCGAGGCGGTGGTCTTCAGGCTAGCGTTGGAGTTCAGAGTTCCCTGAGAGGATGCTTCTCCTTACAGCGCTAATGGAGCCATCATCTTTCACCCCAGCTAACTAGCAGCCGTGGGCGCTACTTCAGTTCAGCACAGGGAACTTCCTGACCCTTTCTGGAATTAATACAACGGCTAGATTAGATGACAAGGGCATTTATAGCCGCCGCCCTAGCTCGTCTGCGGCAATTTAGCTATACACAGACTAGTAGGGTCTCCAGACTGACCCCCGATGGTTAGGCACGGAGTGGGCCGCGGCAGTGCCTTTGTCCCCTCTGCCACCCCTCAGGAGTGGACAACGTGGAGTACCAGTTCGCAGTAAACAATGACACCACCGAGCTACAGGTTCGGGACCTGGAACCCAGCACGGACTATGAATTCTACGTAGTGGCCTACTCCCAGCTAGGGGCCAGCCGTTCCTCCAGCCCGGCCCTGGTGCATACACTGGATGACGGTAGGACCTCTGAACCTGCAGTGGCCTGGGACCCAGACACACTCTCACCCCGGGACACTGTACCCCAAGGCCCTTGCCCCTGCCTTGTGATGTCTGTCATGCCTGTAAAGGAGCGGCCAGAGGTTCTTTTTCCCAGTGCAAAATGGGGAAACTGAGGCTCAGAAAATGAAAGTGACTTGCCCAAGATCAGTAGGATAGCTGGGACTAGAGTCCAGCTCTTGTGAGTCCCCGTATCATGCATCCTTAACACCCATTCGCTATAGACACTCCTGGGCCACACTTCCACCGGCCTTGGGGTAGAAAGGATGTCTTCCCCTCCTCTAGCTTAGGGCTCCCCTGAGAGGCTCCCTTTCCTCCCTCAGATCCTGGGCCTGGGTCCACTTCTGACTTGCTGTGTGACCTGGGCAGGTCTCTGGCCGCTCCTGCCCTGGCCTTCGCCGTCGGTGGAGCGGAGCTCATGCCAATGTTCTTCTGTCTCAGTCCCCAGTGCGGCCCCCCAGCTTACCCTGTCCAGCCCCAACCCCTCGGACATCAGGGTGGCATGGCCGCCCCTGCCCTCCAGCCTGAGCAACGGACAGGTGGTGAAGTACAAGATAGAGTACGGTTTGGGAAAGGAAGGTGAGTGGGACTTGGGCAGTGTGGGGTCGTCGGTGGGGATGGGGGTTCCCCACCAAATGGGGGAGAGTGTGGGAGTGGGGCCCAGTTGGGGCATATGTAAAAGAGCAATGGGAAATTAGAGAGATAGCTCTATGCGTAAGGTCCTCTCGCAAACCCAAGGACCTGACTTCAACAAGCCTGGCATGGTGGTGGTGCCTGCCTTAATCCCAATGCAGGCGAGATGGAGACAGAAGGACTCCCTGAGCTCACTGGGCTAAATTGTTAAGTTCTGAGCCAGTGAGAGCCCCTGTTGCAAAAGAGGTGGACCAGAGAAACGACAGCAGAGTCGCTTGTCATGTGACCTCTACATGTATGTGCACACACATGTACCTGCACACATACGAACACTCACACTCAGCGTTGGGAGGCAGTAGAGGAAGGGGAAAGACGTAGGGGACCAGTAGCTTGGGCACAGGTAAGAAGGTGCCATGTGTATAATGAGTGGAGCCTGTGACTCAGTTTTCTTTCTGTGAAGCAAGCAATTCACCTAGTGGGAGGTTACAGGAGGGCACATGGCACATGGGCTGGTCCTGCTGGGGAGAGGGTGCTGGTCTGGGGGAGGTAATGTGGTTCGGAAGGAATGGAGAGTGGTGGGGAGTGGAGTGGCTAGGGTCAGGGTAAAGCTAAAGAGAGAGGCAGGAGGCTGATCCAAGGCAGCAGCCAGGGTCCTGGCACCAGGTGCTGTTGGGTGCCCTTAGCTGGTCCTCAGGCCTGCACAAGGGGCGTGTGCTGGCTGTTGTTGGCAGTGCACAGGGGAAGAGAAGGTCATCCTTTGGTCTTTCCATGTTGAAAGACCAATGGGCTTAAGCAGCTGGAGGCAGAGGCCCCAGGGTCAACCTGGAGGCATGGGTCTGCCTCCATGCTGAGGGCCCAGCGCCTAGAAAACCTGTGGGGCCTGAAGTGGAAGAGTCAGTGTGGCAAATTTAGAGATCATGGTCCCCAATAAAGGACACACAGCAACCTGTCCTTTTTGTCCCAGAAGATCAAATTTTCTCTACTGAGGTGCCTGGAAATGAGACACAATTTACACTAAACTCACTTCAGCCGAGCAAGGTGTACCGAGTCCGGATTTCAGCGGGCACTGGGGCCGGCTATGGAGCGCCTTCTCAGTGGATGCAGCATAGAACACCTGGTGCACACAACCAGAGCCACGGTACGGAGCTACAGGGGCAGACCGGGCAGTGGGTGCAGGTGCTCGGCGCCCCCATACACAAACTGGACGCATCAGGGAGGCCTGGGCGTAGAAGTGGAGGGCTGGGCTCAAATGTGTCCCTGTTCTTCTGGGACTCTGACAGTCCCCATATCTCTAAAGCTTCATCACCACCAAGGGTGGCAGCAGGATTCGTAATGTGTCATACACAAAGCGGCACATGATGGGAGCTCCTTGAGTGGAGACTATGGCTCATTTGGTAGCGTGCTTGCCTAGCACACACAAAGCCCTAGGTTTGATCCCAGCACAAACCCAGCACGGTGGTACAAGCCTGTGATCCCAGCACAAGGATCAGAAGTTCAAGGGCGGCCTCACCTACACAGTGAATTTGGGAACAGCCTGCGGTGCATGAAACTCCATTTCAAAGGAAGGAAGGAAACTCATTATTAAACAGCAGCTGGCTTTGCCAAGAGGCCCAAGAGTAGAGTGACTAAATGGCTACAAAGCTGGCTACCATACTCAGGTACTGGGCAAGTTAGCTGACTTTCTGAGCTCAGTTTCTATCTGTAAGATGCAGATGGGAGCTTTGAAAGGACCTGGATTGTAGAATTGTAAGAAAGAAGTAAAAATACAGACAAGGGCTGCCAAGATGGCCCGGTAAGTAAAGGGGCTTGCTCCTGTCTCCGGGAGATGAGACTCCCATAGTCTCCCCAGAATTTATATGGTCGAAGGAAAGAAATGAATCCACAACTTGTCCTCTGGCTGCCACATGCATGCACACACACAAACAAACAATCAAATGCTTTAAAATTTTTTATAGCCAGCCCTCTATTCTTGGGCTCCGAGTAGTGCTTCTCGGGCTAATGGGCCTAGACTTCCCTTCATGGCCTGACTTACTACTTCAAGAGACCTGGTGGGCCTCTTTTGTGCACACCCTGCAGACGTTCCCGCACAGGTAACCTGCAGTGCTCAAGCCCACCAGGTGGTGGCAGAGTAGAGCAGTAGGGAAAGCCCAGGCACGACTCTACGCTGTGCCCTGCTCCTCCCTGACCTCCCTCTTCCCCTTGTCACCATCATCTTCCTCTGCCCCCAGTCCTCTTTGCCCCTGCAGAATTGAAGGTGAGGGCAAAGATGGAGTCCCTGGTGGTGTCATGGCAGCCGCCCCCTCACCCCACCCAGATCTCTGGATACAAACTCTACTGGCGTGAGGTGGGGACAGAGGAGGAGGAGGCAGAAGGTGACCGCCCTCCAGGGGGCCGTGGAGACCAGTCTTGGGACGTGGGGCCCGTGCGGCTCAAGAAGAAAGTGAAGCAGTATGAGCTGACCCAACTAGGTGAGCCGGCCAGGGCTTTCGAGGGTCTTGTGCGCCAGGCAAGCTGGGTGCAGGGAAAGTGACCCTCGTGGCCTTCCCCAGTCCCTGGCAGGCTGTACGAGGTGAAGCTCGTAGCTTTCAACAAACATGAGGACGGCTACGCTGCAGTGTGGAAGGGCAAGACGGAGAAGGCGCCCGCGCCAGGTGAGGGGAAGGCAGGAGAGGGCTCAGAGCCTCCTTTGCTTTGTCAGCGTGCAAAGCCACCCAGCCCATCCTCCTGGGCGGCAGCCCCGGGGCCTCCTCATTCTCAAGCTGAGCAGAGCAAATGAGGAAGAGGAACACACGTTTGGTGAGTCGTGTCTGGCTCCAATTTTAACCTTCAGACACTTTTAAAAATCATGTCCGCCTATCCCACAACATCCACCAGACTATCCCATGATTCTTTTGTTTTGTTTTTGTTGTTTGTGTGTTTGCTTTCGGTTTTTCAAGACAGGGTTTCTCTGTGTAGCCATGGCTGTCCTGGGCTCGCTTTGTAGACCAGGCTGGCCTTGAACTCACAGAGATCCACCTGCCTCTACCTCCCAGAGTGCTGGGATTACAGGCCTGCACCACTGGGTCCAGTTTATTCCATAATTCTTAAGCAGGGAGTATATCTTTATGGTTTACCTAAAAAATAATAATAATTTTATGTGTTTGGGTATTTTGCCTGTGTGTGTGTCTGTCTGTGCTCCATATATGATCTTGGTGTCCCTTGGGACCTAAAAAGGCTCCAAATCTGCTGGGACCAGAGTTATAGTCAGTTGGGAGCTGTCATGTGAGTGCTGGGAATCAAATCCAGATTTTTGGAGGTCAGTTTTGGTTTGGTTTGGTTTTCTTGAGACAGGGTTTCTCTGTGTAATCTAGGCTGTCCTGGAACTCACTGTGTAGACCAGGCTGGCCTGGAGCTCATAGAGATTTGCCTGCCTCTGCCTTCCATGTTTGTGGGCTGCCACAGCCCAGCAAACCCAGATTCTTTCAAAGAGTGGTAAGTGCTCTTCACTGCTGAGCCATCTCCCCAGCTCCTGGGGAGCTTCTGCTCATGAGCTTACTTAAAACATTTTAAGGTTTGTTTGTTTGCATGTAATCTTCAGTTTTAAAAAAGTATTTGTTTTTAATTTTTATTACATCTTATTTATTTTGTGTGCATGTATGTGGGTAATCTTATGGGGGTGAGAGGAATCTGTTTCTCTTCCACCATGTGAGTCCTGGGGATCAAATTTAAGTCTTCAGGCTTGGTAACAGGTACCTTTACAAACTGAACCATCTCATTGCTCAATGTTTGTTGGGGAGGGTGTTTGTTGATTTTGTTGTGTTTTTGTTTGTTTGTTTGTTTGTTTGTTTTGTTTTGTTTTCTAGAGACTGGGTCTCAGTAGTTATCTCTGGTTGTCCTGGAACTCACTGTGTGGATCAGGCTGGTCTTGAACTCACAGAGATCCACCTGCCTCTGCCTCCCCAGAGTTGGGACTAAAGCCGTGTGCAACTATGCCCAGCAATTTCACAGTTCTTTTTGTTGTTGATTTTTAGAGACAGGGTTTCTCTGTGTAGCCCTGCTGTCCTGGAACTCGCTCTGTAGATCAGGCTGGTCTTGAACTCACAGAGATCCACCTGCCTCTGCCCCCGGAGTGCTGGGATTAAAGGCGTGTGCCACCACTGGAGCTAATTTCAGCTTTTGAGAGTGAACTTTATAGGTAACAACATTCTGTTACAGTGTCACAAGGGTCAAAGAAGCAAAGGGACCCATCTAAGGCCACACAAAGCCTAGACAAACCAAAAGATCTGATTCCCAAGCAAGGTTTTCACTGTGTTGGGCTGCCTGTGGCCCTGCTTTGTCACCTTGATCTCTCTTGACACTCGGTAAGGAGCCAAGAAACCTGGCTTCCGGTTAGTTCATTTTTCATTCAGCAATTATTTTACTAAGTATCTGCCACCTGGCAGCTCAGTTCTAGAAATGTAGTGATGAGCAACACAAATAAAGTATCTGCTCTCTTGGAGGTTATTTTAGCCTATCCAATAAACATTTGTCACAAATAGTATACAGTATACCAGAAAGTTTTCTACCTGCTTTGTAAGTGTTGACTAATTTAACCTCATAAGAATCCCCATGAGGGGGCTGATGAGATGGTTCAGCAGGTGAAGGTGCTTGCTGCAAGCCAGATGAGCTAACTTTGGTTTCCAGGCTCCCCCAAGTTGCCCTCTGACCCCCAGATGCATACAGCAGTACCTTCACTCCCTTCCCTCCACACGACAAATATGTATGTGACTAAGATGGCTCAGTGGTTAAGACTTTTAAATATTTTAAATAAATAAATGTAAAAAACAAACCCTCAAGGCATAGGTACTGTCATCAGGTCCCGTAAGATGCCAGTTGTGGTATCACGCCGCTGCACTAGAGAGGCCCAGGTGGGAACATGGGAGCTTACAGGCCAGCCTGGGCTACTACATAGTGAAGCCCTGTCGAAAATGAGGGGTGGCGGGAAATGAAGTCTGTTGAGACTGAGTGTCCGTCCCCTCCCCACGCTTGGATTTTCCCTTCCAGACCTGCCTATCCAGAGGGGACCACCTCTGCCTCCTGCCCACGTCCACGCAGAGTCAAACAGCTCCACCTCCATTTGGCTCCGGTGGAAGAAGCCTGATTTTACCACCGTCAAGATTGTCAACTACACTGTCCGCTTCGGCCCCTGGGGGCTCAGGAATGCCTCCCTGGTCACCTACTACACCAGGTATCAGCAGGGGGATAGGGGCAGCAGGCGTGGTCCAGGACCTACACAGATGTTTCTTCTCTGACCACTGACCAGCGTGTAGCAACAAGAAGGGAGAGTTGTGTGGGACCCTGCCCTCCCATATGCAGAAGGCAGCTGGAGGAGCTGCCGGTCTGACTGAGAAAACACCCTGTGAAAGGCAGCAGGATAGAAACCAAAGAAAGACGCCTCTGAAGTGACTGGTCCTGGTGCTGCAGAATAACTTAGGTTCATTCAGGAAGGCTTCCAGGGGGAGAGAAGGGTCCGCCTTGGAGATCAGACATGGAGTAGCATATGTCCGAGCTCTCTATGGGTGTTGGGGAGGGGGAGGTTAACGGCACCAAGAAGCAGCTCCCCCAAGGCTGGGGCCTGGCTGAAGGCAGGGGCTTAATGTGGGGTTCTTCCTGCCTTGAAGCCTGTCTGAGGGCGCTCGCTCTGTCCCTCCCCCAACCCTAAGCTCCGGAGAAGACATCCTCATTGGAGGGCTGAAGCCATTCACCAAGTATGAGTTTGCGGTTCAGTCCCACGGTGTGGACATGGATGGGCCCTTTGGCTCTGTTGTAGAGCGCTCCACCTTGCCTGACCGTGAGTATCCGTCAGCACACTCGCCACATGTGCCACAGCTGCTGGGCCCTAATGAAGGAGGAAGAAGAGGAGGCTGTGCTCTCTCCCCCTACCCCTCAGTTGAGCTGTGTCTCTGACTCTTCGACTCCTCCCCTGCACTTCAGGGCCTTCAACCCCACCCTCTGACCTGCGCCTGAGCCCCCTGACACCATCCACCGTTCGACTACACTGGTGTCCCCCGACAGAGCCCAATGGTGAGATCGTGGAGTATCTAATTCTCTACAGCAACAACCACACCCAGCCTGAGCACCAGTGGACACTGCTCACCACGGAGGGTAAGCATTCCCACCCCTGCCTCCTTGGTCTTCCACCCTCCCAGGAGACCAGGTTAGTTGTGAGAACATTGGGGGCTTCTGGGATTGAAGCAGAAGTGACTGCCCAGGCGCACAGTTGTCTTGCTGGCGCTGCTTTGGCTTCCTGCCTGCTCCATCCTACCCACCGTCCCGCTCTCCGCTTCCCACCACAGGAAACATCTTCAGTGCAGAGGTACATGGCCTGGAAAGTGACACTCGCTACTTCTTCAAGATGGGGGCCCGCACAGAGGTGGGGCCTGGGCCCTTTTCCCGCTTGCAGGATGTGATCACTCTCCAGGAGACCTTCTCAGGTACCAGGCAGGGGGAAGGAGGCCCTTGGTCTCAAGACCCTTAGATTGCCTCTCAAGGCCCTGCCTTCTGGAAGCTGCATTTTCTTAACTTTGGAGCTCAGAGGGATGGGATGGGGACAGTGACAGCTTGGTAGAGGGACTGTTATAGCTTTGAGAGGTCTTTAACTTATTATTTTATAGAGTGTATGTGTGGTACAGGGCACATGTGAAGGTCAGAGGACATCAAAGAGGTGGTTTCTTGGGGATTTTGCTTTGCTTGAAGGACTGGCTGGTGAGCTCATGAGTTCTGTGAAGGGGCAGTGGACAGCAGGATGGATAGAAACTCAAGGGTTCAATTAAGATACAAAATAAGAACCAGGGCCCTTTACAAAAACATTACATATTATTTTGTATGTAATCACATATGACATGAAGATGGGGCCAACGAGGCATTAACCACACATGGGACTCAGGAGATGCTCAGTTGGTAAAATGCTGCCACACAAGCACAGGGACCTGAGTTCAAATCCCCCCCAGCCATGTAAAAGCTGGGTGTGGCTGCTTACACAGTAATCCCTAGGCTGCAAATGCAGAGGCAGAGTATCTCTGGGGCTGAGAGTGATTGAGGAAGTCACCTGATGTGGACCTCTGACCTCTGCACAACTCATACATGCACTCACGTACCTCCCCACATGAAATTATACATACATCACACATGTGTGCGCACGTGTGCACCTACACACCACACCTACAGCCCTTCTAGGTTGTACATATGTATACCACAAAAGCCCTTGTTGGCAGGTGGACAGATACCTCACTGAAAAGCTGATTCTCTAAAGTTTGGGGGGAGAGGCAAGTGTTATACAGCAGGGAGGCCATGGTGTGAGGCCCAGTGAGGCCCTGTGGCTTTCTACGCTCCAGTGAGGAGGTGTGGCGCACACCTCTGATACCAGCGCTTAGGAGGCAGAAGCAGGCAAATCTCTGAGCTTGAGGCCAGCCTGGTCTACAGAGTTCTGGGATACCCAGGGCTACACGGAGAAACTATGTCTCAGAGAACAACAAACAAACAAACAAAAGTATCCCGAAGGGTGAGCACTGTGCCCTGCCGTCCCTGACTGCTCTGTCCCCCACCAGACTCCTTGGATGTGCAGTCTGTCACTGGCATCATTGTGGGCGTCTGCCTGGGCCTTCTCTGCCTCCTGGCCTGCATGTGCGCCGGCCTACGACGAAGCTCCCGCAGGTGAACTTGGGAACCGTCAGGACTAGGAGGGTTACCAGAAAGGTCTGCAGAGTGGACGGAGGAGTGTGGGCCCCCAGCTGCTCTTGGAGCCTGTTAAAGTCAGAGCTGAGGAGACGGCACTACATTTGCCCAGCTTGGATGAGGATGTGCTATCCTCAGAAGCGCAAAAACAAGTCGATAATTTATTAGGATTCTGAGATGAAGGATTGGGGTGCTATTGTTATGAGAATGTGGAGTAAGCTTAGGGGAGCCCCGGTCTCCCCACCTCAGCAAGAGCAGACCCCTAGGGATACCTGCGTGCTTCCTTCACGGCTTCCAGCAGCTTGCATGGAGAAGTCCCTCATCTCCATATAAGGAAGGGTAGATTTGAGGGGTCAGGCTGGATAGACTCTACTCCATTTTTTCTGCTTGCACGAACACACCAGGAAACCAAATCCACTCTTGTGTGACCCATAGCTTTGCTCCTGTGGTTCACAGGGAAGCCCTCCCGGGACTGTCCTCCACAGCTACCCCTGGGAACCCAGCACTCTACTCCAGGGCTCGGCTCGGGCCCCCCAGTCTCCCTGCTGCCCATGAGCTGGAGTCCCTCGTGCACCCTCACCCCCAGGACTGGTCTCCACCGCCCTTGGATGTGGAAGACAAGGCGGAAGTCCACAGCCTTATGGGTGGCAGCAGTTCTGATTGCCGGGGCCACTCCAAGAGAAAGGTGAGGTTGGAGTAGAGGCTCACGTGGACCCATTCCCAAGACAAACACCAGGGGGCGTCAGAGCACAACTTCTGACGGTGAGGCGCACCTCAGGCTCTGTCCATACCATCTGGGAGGGCCCCAGAGCTGTATTTGCTCCTCACTAATCTAGTGTGGGGAAAAGAGGCTGATCAGTGTGGCTGTGACCAAGCAGGGCTGGCCCAGGATAAGGTGAGGCCATGTCGGCTAGGTCCCTTGGGAGCTGCAGTGGAGGCACACCCTGACCAAGTGGACATCCATCCTCCCATTTCTCCCTCTTCCTCTTCAGTAAGGAAGAGTCCACTAGGCTTTGGAACTTCAGGGTTTGTTCAGCAAGTGCTGTTGGATTTACGACTCTCCCTTACTGTCCACACCTCAGTTCCCACCCCTGCCCAGGCTTTATCATGGAACCTGTCAGAGATAACAGGGGTCCACCGGTCTGGGCCTTGCTTGTCCCTAGTATCTTCTCCCTTCTCTGCAGATCTCCTGGGCTCAGCCAGGGGGGCCGAGCTGGGCAGGCTGTGAACTGCCCCAGGGTAGTGGTCCTAGGCCTCCTCTGACTCGGGCCCTGCTGCCTCCAGCTGGAACTGGGCAGACGCTGTTGCTGCAAGCTCTCGTGTATGATGCCATAAAGGTCGGTGTTGCCGTGAGAGGGAGGGGGGGCAGGAGGGAAGGACCCCTGTGCCTTTCTGGGGACAGCTTCCAAAGGGGAGTGGTTGACAGGAAAGCCAGTTTGGGAACAGTGCCTTCTCTGCCTGGATCTAAGTGGCCTGCAGCAGAGTCACAGAGTATCCAAAGATCCTAACCTGTCAGCCCTTCCTGCTCTTCCTGGAGGTCCTGTGTCTGACACTTTTAGGTAGCCCAAGTGAGGGCAAACGGGTGGCATTCTGTGTGTCCTGCCTCTGCCAGACCTGAGCATCTCCTTGGGGGGGGGCAGTGCTTGTGTTCACCCACATATGCTGGTCGTTTTTCTGAAGACCATTTTCAGCGATACTCACCTAGCCTTTCGTTCTCCACTCTGCCAGAGCAACGGGAGAAGGAAGCCACCCTCAGCATGCAGGAATCAGGTGGAGGCTGAGGTCATTGTCCACTCCGACTTCAGTGCATCCAAAGGATGTCCTGACCTCCACATCCATGACCTGGAGCCTGAGGAACCCCTGCCTTCCACCTCTGGGGATGTGGTGCTGTCTCAAGGAGCACACTGTCCGGGCAGAGAGCTGGAAGCGTGTGAACAGGCAGCCACGGGGCCAGACAGGCTCAGCTGCTTGCCAGAGGCAGCCAGTGCCCCCTGCTCCGGCCCAGACCTCCAGCCCAGCACTGTTGTAGAGGACGCCCCTGGGAAAAGCTGCCAGCCCAAAGCCCTATGCCCTCTAGCAGTCAGCCCAAGCCTCTCCAGGGCCCCTGTCTCCTCTGCTTAGCTCCCCTGAGCAAAAGGCTGATACGGCCCAGGGACTTGGGATGCAGGGCCACACATGTGTGTACTAGAGATACCAACAAGCCGTGCAGAGCCTCTTCAGGTCCTTTGGCTGGGGTGGGGGAGAATTTACTGATTCCCCCCTATTCAGCACCACATGTGGGTGGGTTACTGGAAGGGCTTGAGACACAGCTCTGTGGGATGGACATGTTGGGGGAGGTTGGGCTGGGAAACCTCACCCCCTCTAGCAGTCACTGTGGCCTACCTGGCCCTCCATGACATGATGATGTACTAGCGATCAGCGCCAGCTCTTTGAGCCATAGTCTTGCCGCCCAGCCTTTAGTACACTCCGAGAGTGTCCCCAGCCCCTCTGCTGTCAGCTGGGCTGAGCGGAGTGCCAGTCAGCTCCACAGCTGCGTGGCCACCATCCCCCGCCCCACCCCGCCTCCTGAGGTTGGGATGGCTGGGTGAGCCCAGCTCACCTCCCCTCTCCTTTGAGCAACTCGGTACCTAATTTTGTAATTTGGGAAGTGCCTGGTTTGGGAAATCCTTCTCTCCTTGTTGACTCTTCTGTGCCCTTCAGTGTTCTAGTGATCTGTCTCATGTCATCTTGCCCCCTTAGCCCGGGGCCCTTCTCTCTCTTGTGATGCCTCTTGTTTCCTCCCTGCTGTTTCCCTTTCTGTCTGTCTCCTGTCTTTGTGTCACACGCTTCTCATCCCTGAGTTCAGCCTATGCACCCTTCCCTAACAACATGACTACCTCATGTCTGCTTCAGACCACAGTGTGACCCCTGGATCTCCACGGCTCCCCCTGCCAACCCCCCTTGCTGGGCAGATGATCCACTCCAGGTAGATCTGGAGAGGACCTTCTGGCTTCCCTGGCTGCTGCATCCTTGGTATTGAGATGAGAAGGTTTCCTGTGGAAGAGATGGATCCAGGCTGCACCAGGGAAGCCTTGAAAAGGGGGCAGGAATGGAAACAGAGGCTGAATAGAATGACTGCCACCCATCTGCACAGAGAAGTGGGCGCTTTTGCCAGGCAGGCTTGCAGTCCTGGCTCAAGCTGAAAGGGGGGGGGGAGTTACAGGAGCTGCCGTGACCCAGCTCCCTGACCCTCAAGCCTTGAACCTGACTGGATTCAAGGTGACAAAGAGTTTCCTCTAAGATGCTAGAAGGGGAAGTCTTTGTACAGGAAAAGGGTAGCTGGCTCATTTTGGTTTCTTTTTTCTTTAAATTAAGTCCAGAAATCATCTTACTACGTAGGGACAATCCTGACTTGTACTTCCTGGGTCATGAAAGCAATGACATCTTTGAATTCTCACCTCAGCCACACTCCGGGAGTATAGAATGTGGGGTCTTTTCTCTCTCACGGCACATCTTTTTATTTTAACGCCAGCACATCAAGTGTTAACTCTGGCTTCTGGGCCAAATTAGAAATAACCAGTCTATCTGCTTTTTAAAATGTCTTTCAGCAGAGTTACAGCCTCCTGAGCCCCTGAAAGCATCTGTGTTTATTACCCTCGTGTGTCACTCACGTTTGACACCTCACCTACGTTTCCTCCTCCTCCCCTCTTCAGCTAGCCTATGATAACACTAAAGACTATCAATGTTGGTTTCATATCTCGTTAAAGACAGGATTGTCACTTGAACTACTTCTATAGCTTTCAGAGTGGCCACGGCCAACACCACTGTGTGTTTCTTCGTTGCTCTGAAGGTCAAAAGCCTCATTTTATTTTGCTGGTTATATTTTTCCCTTGCCTTGAATGAAATAGCCGTTTGAACAGGAGGCTCCTTCGCGTTACGCCACACAGTCATGTCTCATGTTCTTGTTTAACAAGCACTGAGGTTCTGGTTTAAATTAAATAGCCGCAAATGAGACAATTTATAACCCATTAGGTTGGGTGGAAAATTGTTTCTCAAAAGCAAATAAGTAATAAATCTAGTATCTGCCTATAACTCACAGTTGATAAGAAAATAGCCGTTACTCACTAGCGTTCTATATGATTTGGGTTGTGAGTAACTGGGGAATGTTAGGTTTGTTTCTTTGTAGCTGCAGGTTTTATTAGAAAAGAGTCATTGGCCTTTTACAGGGTATTAATCCCTTTGTCGCTTGCCATGGATGCCTTAAGTTCCTTTAAGTCTCATTTCAAAATCTTCCTTTCTTTGAGGCAAGTGTACTCAATACTTACATGCTCACTTATTTACCCATACTCAGTTTATGCTGTATTATTTAATTGTATTTTCCAGAATCATGTTTTCTCCTTACAAATATGATATTCTTTAGTGTTACACTAAGGCATTGATCATGTATCTGTCCCTATAATGAATTAATAAACTATTTTCCAGACATGTTGCTCTCTTAACTTTTCTCTAAAGGTGTGTGTGTGTGTGTGCGCGCGCACGTTTTTGTATACCACATACATGGATGCTCTCAGAGGCCAGAGTGCTTCAGAACCCCCGGAACTGGACTTTCCAGTAGTTGTGATCCATCCAATCTGGGCACTGTGAACCACACCAGGTTCCTCTGCAAGAGCCGTAAGCACTGGCAACCGCTGAGCCATCCCTCAGTGTCAAGATATGTTCCTTATGGACCAAGTGACTAGAATTTCCTCAATCTTCCTGGCCCAGGGAATTTATTTCCTGCCAGGATGGGAAGCAGTAAATTTTGAGAGTAGAGAGAACATGGGCCCAAGAGGGGGGAAAAAAACAAAAACAAACGACTAAAGCCTCAGCCAGGTGGTGGTGGCACACGCCTTTAATCCCAGCACTCTGGAGGCAGAGGCAGGCAGATCTCTGAGTTCAAGGCCAGTCTGATTTACAGATCGAGTTCCAGGACAGCCAGGGCTACATAGAGAGACCCTGTCTTAGGGAAGAAGAACCTTGAAACCCCTTTCCCACTCAGTAGGCACTTAGGAAATAAACACACACACAAGCATACGCTCTCACAGACACATCCTCACACAGACACACACATTAAAAGCCTTCAAGTTAAGAAAAGGGGAATGCAGGTGTCATTGTGTGGTTGAGAACTTGCCTAGTGTGTGTAATGACTGTTTGGCCACATGTCCACATGTGTACCACATGCATACCTGTGCAGGAAGAGGTTGGAAGAGTGTATCAGATCATCTGTCAACCTTTTGAAATCATGACATTGTGGTCCATGGATGTGTTCAGCTGACCTGGGGTGCACCTGCTCTTGATGCACTCTTGGGCTCACCCTGCAGGCTCTTCACAAATATCCTCAACTGTGCACACGGTCCTATACATCTCTAAGCTCAGACTCGAACTCCACACACCTCAGAATCACAGCTGACAGCTGCCCTCTGCTGAAATCTTTAAGGAGCCTAGAAAGTGCTTTTTCACCGGAAGGAACCATGAGCCAGCAAGGCTGTGGTGCCTAGGACCACCCCCAAAGTGGCTGTTGGGCCAGGCCCAGAGTTAATTGACAGGTCATACAGAGAGATGCTGCACATTTTGCATGCAGCAGAATAGCCGTCATTTGCATATCACTCTCAGACCAAGGGTTGTGATAAAGAAGAATTAAACACTTGTCAAGATAAATTTAAAATGACAGCAATTCAGGACACCAATTTGACCTCTCTGGACTCCAGAACATGCCAAGAAGGGATGGTTGATGATTCAAGACCTGCAGGAGGGCATTCCAGGACTTTAGGCTCCAGGGAGGCCCTTCTTCAGCATTACCTTCCCTGTTTCCTGTAGAGACCTCACTCCCCGCCCTTCCTCAACGAATCCTTCTGTGGCAATGGCACACTGGGGTCCTGCTCTTGAATCTCTTCATTGCTCACAGGCTTCTCAGGCTGATATTAATGTAGATCTGTCTGTGTACAGATGTGATTTCTAGAGGCCTAAAGGTTTTCTGTCTGGGTATTTACTTATTTATTTTTGGATTTTTGAGACAGGGTTTCTCTGTGTAGCCCTAGCTGTCCTGAAATTAGGTCTGTAGACCAGGCTGGCCTCAAATTCACAGTGGTCCTTCTGCCTCTGCCTCCTGAGTCCTGGGATTAAATATAGACACCACCATGTCTGGCTCTTTTGAACTTTTTTGGTTTTTTGTTTTTGTTTTTGCTTCCAAGTCAGGGTTTCTCTGTGTAGTCTTGGCTATCCTGGACTCGCTTTGTAGACCAGGCTGGCCTCGAACTCAGAGACCTGCCTCTGCCTCTTCAAGTGCTGGGATCAGAGGCATGTACCACTATGCCTGGCTTTCTGACTGTTTTTAAATTTTAAAAAAAGTACATTTTATTATTTATTCTCTCTCTCTCTCTCTCTCTCTCTCTCTCTCTCTCTCTCTCTCTCTGTGTGTGTGTACACGTGCCACTGAGCAAGTGTGGCTGTCTTTCAGAGGACAATTTGCTGTTGGTATCATTATTTTCTCCTTCGACCATGTAAGTCCCAGGGATGGAACTCAGCTGGAGAGGCTTGGTGGCAGTTGCCTTTCCCTACTGCACCATCTCGTTGGTCCCAAGCCTGCACTTCTTTACTCAAAGAGCCCAAGGTCAGCCTCTACTACAAAGTGAATTCAAGGCCAGGCTGGGCTGTGAGAGGTAAGAGAGACTAGAACACAGCTGCCCTGCATCCTGTCAGTGAGGGCTCCTGTGAAGGGACTTAAGCGGGTCTGTCCATAGCTTTGATGGCCTCACCCATCAAGTTGGACGCAACACATGGCTGCACACAGCTGTAAGAGGCCAAGATTCAAGATCTCTGCAGCGCAGCATGCATAGGTCTCTCTCCACAGCTGTCTTCCCATACATGAACTATCAGACACGGCGTGGAGATACCGCCCTCGACCGTGACTTCCTGCTGCTTACTCAGCTACCAGGTCATCCGCCCGGCCCTTTGCTCTTAAAGATCTGCAAAGTTGAGCGGGGATAGCGTAGTTTTCAGGTTTCAGACCAGCTCGGTGAGAAAGAGTGGGCTGGACAGCAGACAGAACCGGCTGGATCTCTGGGTTCTGCGGGGCCCTGGCTCTTGTCACGTTGGGGTTGCTCTTCCAGATCACCTACCGGAGTGCCCTAACTCACCTCACTCTAGAGCGGCCAGTCTTGACCCATCCCTTGAAAGGAAGGACAAGGCGCGTAGAGGATACGGAATCTTTGATAACTTTGAGCAGTTTTTAGGGAATTGTCTTTAAAACAGAAAGTTGGACATTGTGGAGGAGGTCACCGCAGAGAAAGTGGGGAAAGCAAAGCCCACAGCTTTGCGCGTTTTCCCGCAGCCAGGACCCTCTCTCACAGTCTTCACTTTCCCAGATCCTCAAGTCCGGAGTGGCCACGAGGAGGAGCGGATACCGGGCTGCAGCCCAGGTCGGCGCCCGCCGCTCCCGCTGCAGTTCAAAGCGCAGGGGGGCGCGTCCGCCGCGCAGCCGGGAATGTCCGGCCGCTTAAAGCTCTCGCCGGCTCTTTTGTTCCCCAGACCCGGCCTCCGGGGAGAAGGGGCTGGGGGAGGGGAGGAGAGGGGGGCGGCGGGCAGGGGAGGAGGGCGGTGCGGGCGCGGGCGGAGTGCGGAGCGCGCACCCCGGGCGCGGCTGACAGATCGCCGCGGTGGGTGCAAGATGGCGCAAGCGGCGCGCCCCGCGATGCCCGCTCCCCGCTAGGACCGGCATGCGGCCCCAGCCTCCCGCCGCCCGGGCTCGGCCCCGGCCCGAGCCGCGGCCCCGGCCCCGGCGCCGGCCCCGCGGGACGCTGTGAGCCGACGAGAGCCCCCTCCGCCCGCCCCCGCCCGGGCATCGCCGCGCGTCTCCGAGCCCAGCGGACCGGGAGCCCCATGGCTGCGCCGCGCTCCGCGTCCCCGCGCCGCCCGCCCGCTCTGCGCCGGCCCCGGCTGCTGCCGCTGCCGCTGCTGCTGCTGCTGCTGCCGCTGCCCGCGCCAAGCCGGGGTGAGCGGGGCTCGGGAGTCGGAAGGAGGGGGCGGACCCGCGCCCGGAGCGCGTGCGGGAGGGAGCCGGCGGGACGGCGCGCTGCGGGCGCGGGGAGAGCCACTCCGTCGGGGCTGAAGGACCCGGGCGAGCAGCACCCGGGAGAGGGCCGGGTCTCGCTTCGCTGCGGTCCAGGGCAGGACCCCGATTCTGGAGCGCCGCAAAGCGGGAGCTGGGGAGGCCGGCTGGCCTTGGGGACCGGAGGAGACGGGCGAGCCCGGGTGCGCAGAGCCCGGCTGGGGGAGCCCGAGTAGCCCGGTCCCGAGGTCGGGGCGCGTGGGCTGAGTAGGCATCCCCCAGGGGCTAGAGCTGGGACTGAATCCCGGGGTGTCCGGGGGTATCTGAGGAAGTGGAAGGAAAGGTTCCCGGGCGGCGGAGAGGGCGACCCTGCCAAGAGCTGGGAGAGCCGGAGCGAAGGTGCTGCCGCCCAGGGCAAGCGCCTGCCGGCGAGCCGCGAGGGCCCCGCCCTTCCCCCGGGGAGCTCTCCAGGAGTGCCTCCCCTGGGCTCGCCGGGCACCGGCCGCTTCTCCGGGGCCGTAAAAGATTCACCTCACCCAAGGAGGGCGTGAATCGAGGCCCTCCTCCTTCTCGGGTCCCTCACAGACACACAGTTGAACTATTCTCTTTCCTTTCCATCCCTACCAAAAAGCAAAATATCTGCATCTGCACCCGGGAGAAACTTTATCTCCTGTGGCTACAACGGGCTTGGATTGGGAGCAGAGGCGGCTCAAACTTAGAATACGTGGGGGATGCGAGGGCTCTGAAAGAGTGTGAGCCTCAAACGTCTTAAACTAGAGTGGAGGCAGTGCGCAGACACCCCGCCCCGACCAGGTCTCACGCAGCAAGGAAGGGCTGGGGTCTGCGAGGGAGGAGCCAGGTCCGGGATCCCTAGTTCCCTGGGAGTGTGAGGAGGGGGCCGTGTGCCCGCCTTGTTAGACCAAGAGGGCTCTTTCCTCTTGGAGTGAAGTCATAACTGATGTGGTAAATTGCTTGCTGGAGAGACTTGCTGTCACCTCTGGGCTACGAGTGGTTTATTCCTTCTGCCTGGGCTCTGATTGACTCCTGGGCGACATCATCCCTCCTGCACCGGCCTCGCTTGCTTGTTCTTATCCTGATGTTAACTGGGAGTGAAGATTCTAGGCACACAGACACACACACACAAACGTGCACACGCTTTCTGATAAATTTAGGAAATGTAAATTGGTGTTTACTACTCCCCAACTCTCCTTATAATAAAGGCCAAAGGACCAACACCCAGAGTATAGGGAAAGGGACAAGGCCACACGCAGCCTGCACCCTGAGTTCAGGGCCCATACCTGCTGCTCCTGACCAGGCAAATGGAAACCTGATTTGTTACTGTCTCTCTCCACTTTTTAGGGGCTTCTGTTTTGGTTTGGTTTGGTTTGGTTTCTCGAGACAGCGTTTCTTTGTGTAGCACTGGTTGTCCTGGGACTCGCTCTGTAGACCAGGCTGGCCTGGGACTCAGAGAGCCACCTGCCTCTGTCTTCTCGAGTGCTGGGATTAAAGGCATGCACCACCACACAGGCTTAATTCTTCCCTTGTGTGGGGACAGCCAAAATGTCTCCTGGCTTAATTCTTGAGCCTGGCACTTTCACCTCACCAGGGCTGGATTACAGGCAGCCATGTTGGGTTTCAGTACTGGGGACCTGAACCAGGATTTTATGCATGCAAGTCGTCTAACATCTCCAGGCAAACACTCTACCAGGCAGCCGCCTACATCCCAGCCCTTCACATTGCTTTAGCGATTTTGATTTTCCTCAGCGCCCTCTTGTTAGTCATGTCAAACACGCCCATGACACAAGCCTCATTGCTTTTCCTTGATTTAAATAGTTGATGAGGGGAAGCCGGGATACACTGAACTTTTTAAGGTTACCTCCTGAAAGTCTGTGAGGCTCCTGTGCCTGTTCAGGGTGACTGCAAACGTGGCAGCAGAGTGTTGGGATCAGCCTTGCTTTTGATACTCTGACTTTTTTTTTAAAGCTCATTTTATTATGTGTGTGGGTGCATCTTCATGCCTGGTTCCCATGGAGGCCAGTAGAGGGCAGCAGATCCCCAGCAACAGATGGTTGCTGTGTCCCTCTGTGGGCGCTGTAAATGAAACCCGAGTGCTCTGGAAGGACTGTCGGCGTTTTTTAAGCCCTGAGCCATCTCTCCAGCCCTCCAAGACTCAGTGACCAAATCTGTTGTCCCAACATCTCCAGGTTTCAGTTTTCTTGTTTGTGAAAGAGGGAACGAAACAAACGGCATTCCCTCTTCTGCAGTGGTTGGATTCAAGGAAAATGCTGCACAGGATGGCATTTGGTAATAAATAAAAGTTCTGTGTATAAGAGGGATCTCCATGAAGCTGACAGATACACCACAGGGATGTGGTGGGTACGCAGAACCATGGAACTTCAAATCTCTGTGTATGGAATTCTTCCTGGCTGTATGCACATTCCACGCTAACATCCCCTTCCCTTCAATTTCCCTGATTCAGGTCTGGGCCACTCTGCCGAACTGGCGTTTGCTGTGGAGCCAAATGATGATGTTGCAGTCCCTGGGCAGCCCATGGTGCTGGGCTGCAAAGTGGAGGGTTCCCCTCCAGTGCAAGTCTCCTGGAGGAAGAACGGGGCGGAGCTGCCGGAGGGCACCCACTCCACCCTCCTGGCCAATGGCTCCCTGCTGATCCACCACTTCCGGCTGGAGGAAGGAGGTGGCCCTTCAGATGAGGGTGACTACGAATGCGTAGCTCAGAACCGCTTTGGGCTGCTGGTCAGTCGGAAGGCTCGTATCCAGGCTGCAAGTGAGTAGGTTTCCTTTTCCCCCCTTTGTATAAAGCAGGCTGGTGACCAGGGTCAGCCTACGTCATGAAGACAGGGGAGGAGGCCCATTTTGTGAAGCTCGAAAGAACAAACTTTCTAGCTTGGGTCACTTGACAGGCAGCACAGCAGTGACTGGATGGGGCGGTTGTGTCATGTGACTGGGATGTAAACTGACGAGAATGCAGCCGAAGACGCACAGGCTCAGGGCAGGGCCTCCTCATGTCTTTGCTCAGCTTAGCAAGGTTTTCATGGGTATATGTCGAACCACGAGCATCCTGGTGCATTGAATGTAGTTCTGGCGCTTAAACATAGAGAGATTTGCCTTCCTTAGATTTCCGAAGGCTCATTTTAACAACACGAAAAATGTTAATTTATAGGTTAACTCTGAAACATTTTGAGTAGGATAAGACTTCACTATGCCAGTGATGGAGTCTCAAACTGGTCAACAATTTAAAAAAATATAATAAAACTAGACAACAACAACACATAGTAGGTGTGTGAGGAAGCAGCTTGCTTGGCAAGTACTTGCCTCACATGCAGGAGGAGCTGACTTTGATCCCAGCGCCCCTGTGAAAGGCCTGGGGGTGAGGGGGGCAATGGAGGCAGGCTTCCTGAAGATCACTCTCCAGCCAGCCCAGCTGAACTGTGAAGCCTTAGGGGCCAATGAGAGACCACAGTGTTGCTGAGTGAGACACTTGCAGTTGACCTCAGGCCTCCACACACGCGTGCACATAATGCTTGAGCATACACACACATAACAAATAAAATAAATAAATAGATAGATAGATAGATAGATAGATAGATAGATAGATAGATAGATAGATAGATGTTAAGAAGAAAAGAAATTAGGGCTGGAGAGGTGACTCTGCAGTTAAGAGCACTGGCTGTTCTTCCAGAGGTCCTGAGTTCGATTCCCAGCACCCACATGGTGGCTCACAACCATCTGTAATGGAATCAGATTTCCTCTTCTGGTGTGCATGAAAACAGTGTTTATATACATAAAATAAATAAATCCTGTTTTAAAAAAGAAGAAATTTATTGGAAGAAAAGGAAGAAAAAAGGAAGAAACCAGAAACAGAAAAGGAAGGAAGGAAGGAGGAAAGAAAAGGAAGGACACTGTTCTTGAGAAATGTCAAGAGTTGAGACCAGAGAACAGTGCTCTCCATCCAAGATCTCTGTAGTTCAGGGAAGCAGCTGTCCTTTAAAAAGCCGCTTTGGCTTTGGTAATAATGCTAGGCAGCATTTATGTAGTACCTGCTGCATGCTGGGCTTTAAGTGACTTATTTCACTGAATCTTCACAATGACTGAGGAGACAATGCACTAACATTCTCCTTTGGGAGGTGGGATGGGCCTGGGGGGGTGTGCTTCAGTGCTAACATTCTCGGGGCGGAAAAGCAGCCTGGGCGTCCTGAACGCCATACCCTCCCGCTTAACTCCTTCCCTGAGAAAGCTGACAGGTCCCTTCCTGGCTCCTAGGACATCCGCACTGTCACTTTGAACAGGCTTGCCGGTGAGCAATGAATTGTTCTAGGCTGAGGCTGCTCCCTTTGTTCTGAGGAAGGCTGGTCCAGGCCCCCATGTGGAGCTTGCTGGGGAGCATCCCTGGACTTGGAGATGGGAGCCTCTTCTGGCTCAGCCTCAGCCTCCCTGGCCCTGGCCCTCTCCACGAGGCAAGGAAGCCTGGACATCCTCTGAGCAGATGGCCGGGTGTATGGGTGGAGGGTGGGAAACAGGAAGACCTTCCCCGGGGAAAATGCTGCCTACCACACCCTGGCCTGTTTTATTCCATTATTTGTTTGTTTGTTTGTTTTTGTGAGTACAGGAAACTTTATTGAGGGTATTCCAGAAAGCATGGCTCCCTAAGCCCTCTTCCTCCTCTATGGGTCTGGAATGGAAACTGAGAAAGGATGCTCAGTTTTGAGGGGCTGAGTTGGGACAGGGACTTTGCAGGGACTCTCTCTTTCAGTTTTTGCAGGGATGTGTAGTCCAAGGCTTCTTATTTCTTTGAGGCCGTATGTAGGCTATGAGGTGTTCCTCTCTGTTGCTGTAGCCGTAGTATTCATTGTCATACCAGGAAATGAGCTTCACAAAGTTGTCATTGAGAACAATGCTAGCCCCAACATCAAAGGTGGAAGAGTGGGTGGCAAGGTTAAAGGTTTAGAGGATAACCTGGGCCTCAGTGTAGGTCAAGACGCCCTTTAGTGGGCCCTCGGATGCCTGCCTCACCACCTTCTTGATGTCAACATACTTGGCAGCTTTCTCCATGGGGCATGTCAGAGCCATGACAGACACACTGGGGGTACAACACGGGAGGCCATGTCATTCGTGGCCTCCCAGCTCTGGGATGACCTTGCCCACAGCCTTGGCAGCACCAGCGGATGCAGGGATGATGTTCTGGGCAGCCCCACGGCCATCACCCCACAGCTTCCCAGAGGGGCCATCCACGGTCTTCCGGGTGGTGGTGATGGCATGGACTGTGGTCATGAGTCCTTCCACAATTTCATGGCCTTTTTTAGGGCAGAAAGATAGAGGCCTATTGAGCCTTAGAATCACCCCCAAAGGATTCCGGGGTAAAGCTTCAGAAGGAAAGAAAAGAGCTGTAGGGGGGGGGGGAGGTAGATGTCTTCTTCTCCTTCTTCTTCTTCTTCTTCTTCTTCTTCTTCTTCTTCTTCTTCTTCTTCTTCCTCTTTTCATACTAGGAGTCAAACCCAGGGACTTGAACATACTAGATTAGCATTCTCCCTCAGCCTCATTGTATGTGTGTATAGGTTCATGTATGTACACATATAAGGGGATGTGAACCTATGTGTGGAGGACAGCAATTGATGTCAGGTGTCCTCCTTAATCACTACTGACCTTACTTTTTAAAATAGTGTCTCTCATTGAACTCAGAGATCACTGATTTAGCTAGACCAGCTGTCCAGCACACTCCAGAAATCCTGCCGTCTCCGTCACCCCAGCCCCGCTCCAGCTTTTTACATTGGTTCTGGAGATTTGAACTCAGGTCCTCACCAGTGTGCAGCAAGCATCTTGCCGATTAAGCCACTTCCTCAGAACTGGGCGTGGAAGTTCACAGGTTTCAGGCAGACCTCTGTGAGTTCAAGGCCATCCTGGTCTATATAGTGAATCTAGCCTGGTCTATATATTGAGTTCCAGGACAGCCAGGGGTAAATACAGAGACCCTGTCTCAAAAAAAAAAAAAAAAAAGTTTGTTTCTTTAAATTCCAGGAATGTAAAGAATTGAGCTGTGGGTAGAGTTGGTCTTGTTAATAGCTAATAGAGTTGTCTCTGAGCAGAGGTCTGATATATACTTCCCTTCTCTCTAAGTCTGTGCCCTGTAGGGACTTGCTTTGGCCCTAAGCAACTGTGTAAGTGATTCCATTTTTTTACTTCAGGCTGATTTACAGGCTAATGTCCCTGGAAAGATTCAAAGTGGATTAACAGCCTCAGTTTCCTCCTTAGGTAGTTAACCCCTGGTCTTGCCTCTTGGCACTGCAGATGTTGTAGGACATGGGAAGGTGGCTTGATGAGAAGGTGTG
Source organism: Pachyuromys duprasi (assembly GCA_028658305.1). Taxonomy (NCBI): domain Eukaryota; kingdom Metazoa; phylum Chordata; class Mammalia; order Rodentia; family Muridae; genus Pachyuromys; species Pachyuromys duprasi. The sequence goes on along the minus strand of CM053749.1, from coordinate 50,549,842 downwards.
AATAGCCTTTGGGGTACCTGCCTCTCTGTGTGCCCCATGGGGGCTGGCTGGGTAGAAGGGGCATGCTGCTCGCAGGCAGGTCTGCTGGGGCATCCAAGCTCCAGGCCAGAGGCCACTCTGCCCACTCCAGTTGTTCCTTGAAGCACATTTTGCCCAAAGGTGGGCTGTGCTGAAGGCTGATTTGGCCTTGGAACTTTCTTTTGGGGTCAGCAGCGCCGGGTTCTCAGCTCTCAAGTTCATGAGCTCAGGGTTCTAACTCAGACTTGATGATGTGTAGTTCCTACCTTGGCCAAGCCTCCTGGACCATGACGCATACATATCTATCATCATACCTTGAAGGAGAGTCACAAGGGCCAGTGCATCCTAAACTCTGCCTGACAAGCGGGAGCCACTCAGTAAGAAAACATGTCAACAAAAACGCCATGTTTGTTTAAAGTGAGCTTCAGAGGCGAAACCTTTAAGGTAATCTTGGCTGCCACAGAGGAAATCTCCGGACAAAACTAACTGCCTGACTCTCCTCCCAGCCTGGGCTTTCTCACCTGTTGGCATTCACTCTAGCATTCAGAGAAAGCTCTAGGCAAATCTACCAGGCCATGAGACCGTGGGTTCCACATTCTGTTGTAGTGCTTCCCAACCTAATCACCACCGAAACCCTGTGCTAAAACCCTGGGTGGTCTCATGCGTTGGCTCCGTCTTGCTGAGTGAGATTTTTGTGCCTGATTTACTCCAAAAAAAGGATGATGGGCTTAGGGGTAGAGACATGGCTCTGTGATTAAGAGCACCTGTTGCTCTTCCAAAGAACCCAAGTTCAATTCCTAGCACTCACGTGTCAGCGTACAACCGTTTGTAACTCTGGTCCCAGAGGGCTGAATTCTTTCTTTTGGCTTCCTTGGGCATGGATGTGGTATATAGACATACATGCAGGCAACACATGCATACATATACCATAAAAATTTTAAAAGGCAGGAGTGGGTTAGCCTTAAGAGGTCGAGATAAGTACGGGATTTATTCCTAGCCCTCCGCCCTCCAGCAGATGCTCTCCATCCTGCCTCTTGATTCTTGGTCCCCATCTCCTGGGGGAACAGAAGAGAAACACCCTGTGATCAAGTGCAGGAATTCCCAGATTGAACCCCTCTTGACCACCCCGAAAGGCTGGGGGCGGATCCTGACAAGATACAACTTTGAATCTAAACATCTGGATGAGGTCCAGGATTACTACATCTAACAAGAGCCAGGTAGTGTGTTGACCCACAACATAAACTCTAGTTTGGGAACTGCAGGTGGCCTGGTGAAGCCCACAGAGCAAGGGCTCCAGGAGCAGAGGCTGCATGGGCTTGAACCCGCTCTGCCACTCACTGATCAGAGGTCCTGAGCAAGAGTTCCTAACCCTCCTGAGTCACTGTATCTCCATTTGGACAATGGCTGTAGTCTTTGCCCGAAGCATATCCAGGCTTTGGGCACAGTCTTTGAGGTAGTGGAGTAAAGGGCTTGACACCTACGAAAAGCATAATGAGCATCCTGGGTAAGAGTAGGTGTTGTCTGCTAATGTCAGATGAACACTTGTTCAAGCCGGGCTGGGCAAGCCTAACAGTGAGTGCAGGTGTGGGCTGGTGCAGCAAGCAGACCAGAGCTTGGTGGTTTGGGGCCTTGGTCCCCACTACCCACTGGCTTTGGGACCTTGGGCAAGTCACTTAAGCTCTTGGAGCCCCAGATCCCCCAAGGATTATGTGCAGGAGGGGCCCAGGACAGCCAGTGCTCTTGCCAACAATAAGGAACCAATAATGTAAACTATTCCTACTCAGACTAGTGACTCCAGTCTTGGCTGTGGTGTGATTCCTAGAGGGACCCAGAGTTCGGATTCATAGGAACATCTAAGAGCTGAATCATTCTCAGCATGCGTGAGGGAGAGCAGGAGAGTCAGCTCTGTTGATCTGGAACTAGATGGTGGGGCCCAAGAGAAGTATGGGCAGGAGCTGCTGGAGGCTACACTTCATGGGAGATGCAGTGTCTTTACAACACCCTGAGTAAAGTGATGTGGGAAGTGAGTCCTGGCACTGTGGCTGGTAAGTGTGAAGGCCTTTGTCGCCTGATAATTGATTGCCCAGGCTCAGGGTGTGGAACTACAGCTTTCCTAGTCTCTTGAAGAGCAACCCAGCTGAGGGAACACCGGGGAATGTCCCTCTCTGTTTTTCAAACACATCGCTGTTTATTGTCAGGACAGGAAGCAGGCAATACAGCTGAAGTGTCAACTGGTGGGTGAGTGTCCTCATGTAGACATGCTTCCTGCTGGGAGTTCACCTCTATCATGATGGGACAAATGGGTGAGGGAGAGCCCCTTTTACCTGCCAGTCATCCCTCACAAGTGTCCTATTTGTGTGTGTGTGTGTTCAGACGTGTGCATGTGAGTATAGAAGTCAAAGGACCATTGGATGTCACTCTGTAGGTGCCACCCACCTTGGGTTGTTTTGTTTTGTTTTTAAGACAGTCTCACTGTGCGTCCTTGACTGCTCTGGAACTCACCGTGTAGAACACACCGGCCTCACACTGAGATCCAGTAGCCTCCGCCTCAGAAGTGTTGGGATGGAAGGTGTGGCTCACCACACCCTGCCCACTTTGTTTTATTAAGACAGGGTCTCTCACTGGCCTGAAGCTCTCAAAGTAGGGTAGGCTGGGTGGCCGGAGAGCTCCAGGGATCTGCCTTGTGTCCACCTCCCCCACACTAGGATAGATCTCTCTCATCAGGTTCTGGGGATGGAACTCAGGACTGAACTCACGCTTACAAGGCAAGCACTTACTGACTAGGCTGTCTCCCAAGCCCACATGGAGACTAGTATTTGGTACTATTGAGCTTTGAGGAAGCCAGGTGTGGTGGCTTAAACAAGTTTAAGACAGCCAAGGCTACACAGAGAAACCCTGTCTCAAAAAACCAAACCAAACCAAACCAAAAAATTACAGAGAAACTTTGAGGGAAGATAAGAAGAGAAAGAGGGTAGAAAGGCCTTCTTGGGACCCCAGGAGTCCTGGGCATGTGAACAGGCCACAGAGAATGTGGCCCAAGCCTGCCTCTGCTGTAAGGGTCTCAGGACAGACCTGCCTTTGCTGGGCGCGACTTTCCCCTGTCTGTCCTTGCCATTCTCCTCCTACCCAATTCCTCTCCAGTCCTTTAACTTACTGTCATTTTTATTTTTATTTTTTTCAAGGCAGGGTTTCTTTGTATAGCCTTGGGTGTCCTGGAACTCTGTAGATCAGGCTGGCCTCAAACTCACAGAGATCCACCAGCCTCTGTCTCCCGAGTTCCGGGATTACAGGAGTGTACCACCACCGCCTGGGCTAATTTAACTTCTTCCTCTCCTGGGGTAGGAGCAACTGTGGTGTGTGGCCAGAGCCTTCCCGCTGGTGATTGCTGTTTGCATTGTTAAGTAACTGCTTTATAGCTACACACTCCATCTGTCTCTTCAGCTCCTTGGGGGGGGGGGACTTCTCATTTTTTTTGTATTTCTCACATGCCCTGCCTGAAGAGCTTGGTAAAAACTAAATGAACATGTGGCCTTCTGGGCCCAAAATGTATGTTTTCTAATGGGTCTGAAAGTACAGTGTGTTCACACAGTATAAAAATGGGGTACCCACCCTTCTCTAGAAGAACCAAAGACTCACACTCGATCGCCTGCTTCTTGTCTGTGTAGGGTCTTGATCTCCTGCCTTGGACCTTTCTCTCTGGCCGGACGGGTCCTGTAGCCACAGGATCTCTGGCCTGATAGGAGGGAGGCCTCCAGCTCTGTGTAGGGCCCAGGGCTGCCCCTCACCCCTCCAGCAGGACTCGAGTGTGGAAGTTGAGTGCTTCTGGTTCCCACACCTTGGCTCCACTGTCGCAGGCGGCCAGCTGGCCCCTTAAACACAATGTGCAAATCTTCTCTGTTCCTGTCCCTGCATTGTCAGTGGCCAGGCGCCTGGGCTGGGAATGTGGGCCCTTGAATAGGAGAGGCATTTGCAGCCTGCAAATGAAACAGGCCCCCAGCCCCCCCCCTTAACCCCCTGCCCCCTTCCCACCCCTAGGGAGAAAGGACTTTTTCACTCCTGGCCTACTTGTATCGCCTTTCTCTCTCTTTTCCAGAGCCCCTGCAGGCTGGTGTGTGTGTGTCTGTGTGTGTGTGTCTGCGAGTTCCTGTGTGTGTTTGGTGTGTGTGTGTGTGTATGTCTCGGAGAGAGACTTTTGCACAGTATCTTAAAGGTTATTTTACACTCTCTTATTAAAAGTGGACTAGAACAGAAGGCAAACCAGACAGCTCCCTTCTGTCTTTGTTTAAACTGGAGTGAGTAATTCCATCAAAAATGTCTGCTGTGTGTGCAGCTAACCTATGACCCTA